>CALNHX010002465.1:0-177868 GCA_940337035.1 Agriotes lineatus
TGGCGCTGGCAGCCCTGCATGGGGCGGTGGATAGTCCTCCGGATTTCTAAATGTCATATAATGAAAATAAATATTCATTATGAGTAAAAATTGCTTCAAATTGTCATAAAGTAGTATATATATTGCGGATTGTGACATTTTACAACTCTAAATAAATTTCAAACCCAAATGCGTAGATTACAATAAATTTATAAATCAAATAATTAAAAATCAATTTAATAATATAGTAAAAATATACAATTTAATAAAAAAAATATTATCCCTACTTCTCGGTCTTTCTTTTTCGCAGTTTCATTCCTGATGTAGTTGCCGGTTTGGACACCTTATACGGTGGTTTGTCGTTTCTAGGTGGCTCTGGCGCTGGCGGTGGCAGCCCTGCATGGGGCGGTGGATAGTCCTCCGGATTTCTAAATGTCATATAATGAAAATAATTATTCATTATGAGTAAAAATTGCTTCAAATTGTCATAAAGTAGTATATATATTGCGGATTGTGACATTTTACAACTCTAAATAAATTCAAACCCAAATGCGTAGATTACAATATATTTATAAATCAAATAATTAAAAATCAAATTAATAATATATTAAAAATATACAATTTAATAAAAAAAATTTTATCCCTACTTCTCCGTCTTTCTTTTTCGCAGTTTCATTCCTGATGTAGTTGCCGGTTTGGACACCTTATACGGTGGTTTGTCGTTTCTAGGTGGCTCTGGCGCTGGCGGTGGCAGCCCTGCATGGGGCGGTGGATAGTCCTCCGGATTTCTAAATGTCATATAATGAAAATAATTATTCATTATGAGTAAAAATTTGCTTCAAATTGTCATAAAGTAGGATATATTTTGCGGATTGTGACATTTTACAACTCTAAATAAATTTCAAACCCAAATGCGTTGATTATAATAAAAATTTAAATCAAATAATTAAAAATCAATTTAATAATATAAAAATATACAATATAATAAACAATTTTATCATCCTTACTTCTCGGTCTTGCGTTTTGCAGTTTCATTCCTGATGTAGTTGCCGGTTTGGACACCTTATACGGTGGTTTGTCATTTCTTGGTGGCTCTGGCGCTGGCGGTGGCAGCCCTGCATCGGGCGGTGGCAAGTCCTCCGGATTTCTAAATAACATGTAATGAAAATAATTATTCATTATGAATAAAAGTTGCTTCGAAATTTTCATAAAGTAGGATATATATTACAGATTTTTACATTTTACAACTTTAAATAAATTTCAAACCCAAATGCGTAAATTATAATATATTTATAAAATCAAATAATTAAAAATCAATTTAATAATATAGTAAAAATATACAATTTAATAAAAAAAATGTTATCCCTACTTCTCGGTCTTTCTTTTTCGCAGTTTCATTACTGATGTAGTTGCGGTTTGGACACCTTATACGGTGGTTTGCCGTTTCTAGGTGCCTCTGGCGGTGGCGGTGGCAGCCCTGCATGGGGCGGTGGATAGTCCTCGGGATTTCTAAATGTCATATAATAAAATAATTATTCATTATGAGTAAAAATTGCTTCAAATTGTCATAAAGTAGGATATATATTGCGGATTGTGACATTTTACAACTCTAAATAAATTTCAAACCCAAATGCGTAGATTATATATATTTATAAATCAAATAATTAAAAATCAATTTAATAATATAGTAAAAATATACAATTTAATAAAAAAAATATTATCCCTACTTCTCGGTCTTTCTTTTTCGCAGTTTCATTCCTGATGTAGTTGCCGGTTTGGACACCTTATACGGTGGTTTGCCGTTTCTAGGTGGCTCTGGCGCTGGCGCTGGCAGCCCTGCATGGGGCGGTGGATAGTCCTCCGGATTTCTAAATGTCATATAATGAAAATAATTATTCATTATGAGTAAAAATTGCTTCAAATTGTCATAAAGTAGTATATATATTGCGGATTGTGACATTTTACAACTCTAAATAAATTTCAAACCCAAATGCGTAGATTACAATATATTTATAAATCAAATAATTAAAAATCAATTTAATAATATAGTAAAAATATACAATTTAATAAAAAAAATATTATCCCTACTTCTCGGTCTTTCTTTTTCGCAGTTTCATTCCTGATGTAGTTGCCGGTTTGGACACCTTATACGGTGGTTTGCCGTTTCTAGGTGGCTCTGGCGCTGGCGGTGGCAGCCCTGCATGGGGCGGTGATAGTCCTCCGGATTTCTAAATGTCATATAATAAAAATAATTATTCATTATGAGTAAAAATTGCTTCAAATTGTCATAAAGTAGGATATATATTGCGTATTGTGACATTTTACAACTCTAAATAAATTTCAAACTTAAATGCGTAGATTATAATATATTTATAAATCAAATAATTAAAAATCAAATTAATAATATATTAAAAATATACAATTTAATAAAAAAAATATTATCCCTACTTCTCCGTCTTTCTTTTTCGCAGTTTCATTCCTGATGTAGTTGCCGGTTTGGACACCTTATACGGTGGTTTGTCGTTTCTAGGTGGCTCTGGCGCTGGCGGTGGCAGCCCTGCATGGGGCGGTGGATAGTCCTCCGGATTTCTAAATGTCATATAATGAAAATAATTATTCATTATGAGTAAAAATTGCTTCAAATTGTCATAAAGTAGGATATATATTACGGATTTTTACATTTTACAACTCTAAATAAATTCAAACCCAAATGAGTAAATTATAATATATTTATAAATCAAATAATTAAAAATCAATTTAATAATATAATAAAAATATACAATTTAATAAAAAAAATATTATCCCTACTTCTCGGTCTGTCTTTTTCGCAGTTTCATTCCTGATGTAGTTGCCGGTTTGGACACCTTATACGGTGGTTTGTCGTTTCTAGGTGGCTCTGGCGCTGGCGGTGGCAGCCCTGCATGGGCGGTGGATAGTCCTCCGGATTTCTAAATGTCATATAATGAAAATAATTATTCATTATTCGTAAAATTGCTTCAAATTGTCATAAAGTAGGATATATATTGCGGATTATGACATTTTACAACTCTAATAAATTTCAAACCCAAATGCGTAGATTATAATAAAAATGTAAATCAAATAATTAAAAATTAATTTAAAAATATTATAAAAATATACAATATAATAAACAATTTTTGCACTACTAGTCTCAGAACGCACCGTTATTGGTCTATCTTTAGGTCGTGAAGTTGATTTTCTCCACCAAGGGAGAGAAAGTAAAATAAACAATTTTCACCGTGGTAACTAATAAATTGCTAAGTTACTAAATATGACTATTTTAATTTTGACGTTTTAAAGAGCTGTATTGTCAGGTTGACAGTTAAAATATTTTCGAAATTTGTTGGGAATTTAGGTATTAAGCCGTTTGGTAGTGCAAAAAATAGTATATACACCACGGTAGCGAATCGTCTTATAACCTTCGCGCTTTAGATACTTCGCGCTGCGCGCTCAGTATCTAATATGCGCTCAGGTTATAATACTGCTCTTCGCTACCTTGATGTATAATATACTATTATCATCCTTACTTCTCGGTCTTGCGTTTTTGCAGTTTCATTCCTGATGTAGTTGCGGTTTGGACACCTTATACGGTGGTTTGTCATTTCTTGGTGGCTCTGGCGCTGGCGGTGGCAGCCCTGCATCGGGCGGTGGCAAGTCCACCGGATTTCTAAATAACATGTAATGAAAATAATTATTCATTATGAATAAAAGTTGCTTCGAATTTTCATAAAGTAGGATATATATTACGGATTTTTACATTTTACAACTTTAAATAAATTTCAAACCCAAATGCGTAAATTATAATATATTTATAAATCAAATAATTAAAAATCAATTTAATAATATAGTAAAAATATACAATTTAATAAAAAAAATATTATCCCTACTTCTCGGTCTTTCTTTTTCGCAGTTTCATTACTGATGTAGTTGCCGGTTTGGACACCTTATACGGTGGTTTGCCGTTTCTAGGTGCCTCTGGCGGTGGCGGTGGCAGCCCTGCATGGGGCGGTGGATAGTCCTCCGGATTTCTAAATGTCATATAATAATAATAATTATTCATTATGAGTAAAAATTGCTTCAAATTGTCATAAAGTAGGATATATATTGCGGATTGTGACATTTTACAACTCTAAATAAATTTCAAACCCAAATGCGTAGATTATAATATATTTATAAATCAAATAATTAAAAATCAATTTAATAATATAGTAAAAATATACAATTTAATAAAAAAAATATTATCCCTACTTCTCGGTCTTTCTTTTTCGCAGTTTCATTCCTGATGTAGTTGCCGGTTTGGACACCTTATACGGTGGTTTGCCGTTTCTAGGTGGCTCTGGCGCTGGCGCTGGCAGCCCTGCATGGGGCGGTGGATAGTCCTCCGGATTTCTAAATGTCATATAATGAAAATAATTATTCATTATGAGTAAAAATTGCTTCAAATTGTCATAAAGTAGTATATATATTGCGGATTGTGACATTTTACAACTCTAAATAAATTTCAAACCCAAATGCGTAGATTACAATAAATTTATAAATCAAATAATTAAAAATCAATTTAATAATATAGTAAAAATATACAATTTAATAAAAAAAATATTATCCCTACTTCTCGGTCTTTCTTTTTCGCAGTTTCATTCCTGATGTAGTTGCCGGTTTGGACACCTTATACGGTGGTTTGTCGTTTCTAGGTGGCTCTGGCGCTGGCGGTGGCAGCCCTGCATGGGGCGGTGGATAGTCCTCCGGATTTCTAAATGTCATATAATGAAAATAATTATTCATTATGAGTAAAAATTGCTTCAAATTGTCATAAAGTAGTATATATATTGCGGATTGTGACATTTTACAACTCTAAATAAATTTCAAACCCAAATGCGTAGATTACAATATATTTATAAATCAAATAATTAAAAATCAAATTAATAATATATTAAAAATATACAATTTAATAAAAAAAATTTTATCCCTACTTCTCCGTCTTTCTTTTTCGCAGTTTCATTCCTGATGTAGTTGCCGGTTTGGACACCTTATACGGTGGTTTGTCGTTTCTAGGTGGCTCTGGCGCTGGCGGTGGCAGCCCTGCATGGGGCGGTGGATAGTCCTCCGGATTTCTAAATGTCATATAATGAAAATAATTATTCATTATGAGTAAAAATTTGCTTCAAATTGTCATAAAGTAGGATATATTTTGCGGATTGTGACATTTTACAACTCTAAATAAATTTCAAACCCAAATGCGTTGATTATAATAAAAATTTAAATCAAATAATTAAAAATCAATTTAATAATATAAAAATATACAATATAATAAACAATTTTATCATCCTTACTTCTCGGTCTTGCGTTTTCGCAGTTTCATTCCTGATGTAGTTGCCAGTTTCGACACCTTATACGGTGGTTTGTCATTTCTTGGTGGCTCTGGCGCTGGCGGTGGCAGCCCTGTATCGAGCAGTGGCAAGTCCTCCGGATTTCTAAATATCATATAATGAAAATAATTATTCATTATGAATAAAAATTGCTTCGAATTTTCATAAAGTAGGATATATATTACGGATTTTTACATTTTACAACTCTAAATAAATTTCAAACCCAAATGCGTAAATTATAATATATTTATAAATCAAATAATTAAAAATCAATTTAATAATATAGTAAAAATATACAATTTAATAAAAAAAATATTATCCCTACTTCTCGGTCTTTCTTTTTCGCAGTTTCATTCCTGATGTAGTTGCCGGTTTGGACACCTTATACGGTGGTTTGTCATTTCTTGGTGGCTCTGGCGCTGGCGGTGGCAGCCCTGCATCGGGCGGTGGCAAGTCCTCCGGATTTCTAAATAACATGTAATGAAAATAATTATTCATTATGAATAAAAATTGCTTCGAATTTTCATAAAGTAGGATATATATTACGGATTTTTACATTTTACAACTTTAAATAAATTTCAAACCCAAATGCGTAAATTATAATATATTTATAAATCAAATAATTAAAATCAATTTAATAATATAGTAAAAATATACAATTTAATAAAAAAAATATTATCCCTACTTCTCGGTCTTTCTTTTTCGCAGTTTCATTCCTGATGTAGTTGCCGGTTTGGACACCTATACGGTGGTTTGCCGTTTCTAGGTGCCTCTGGCGGTGGCGGTGGCAGCCCTGCATGGGGCGGTGGATAGTCCTCCGGATTTCTAAATGTCATATAATAAAAATAATTATTCATTATGAGTAAAAATTGCTTCAAATTGTCATAAAGTAGGATATATATTGCGGATTGTGACATTTTACAACTCTAAATAAATTTCAAACCCAAATGCGTAGATTATAGTATATTTATAAATCAAATAATTAAAAATCAATTTAATAATATAGTAAAAATATACAATTTAATAAAAAAAATATTATCCCTACTTCTCGGTCTTTCTTTTCGCAGTTTCATTCCTGATGTAGTTGCCGGTTTGGACACCTTATACGGTGGTTTGCCGTTTCTAGGTGGCTCTGGCGCTGGCGCTGGCAGCCATTCATGGGGCGGTGGATAGTCCTCCGGATTTCTAAATGTCATATAATGAAAATAATTATTCATTATGAGTAAAAATTGCTTCAAATTGTCATAAAGTAGGATATATATTGCGGATTGTGACATTTTACAACTCTAAATAAATTTCAAACCCAAATGCGTAGATTACAATATATTTATAAATCAAATAATTAAAAATCAATTTAATAATATAGAAAAAATATACAATTTAATAAAAAAAATATTATCCCTACTTCTCGGTCTTTCTTTTTCGCAGTTTCATTCCTGATGTAGTTGCCGGTTTGGACACCTTATACGGTGGTTTGCCGTTTCTAGGTGGCTCTGGCGCTGGCGGTGCAGCCTTGCATGGGGCGGTGGATAGTCCTCCGGATTTCTAAATGTCATATAATAAAAATAATTATTCATTATGAGTAAAAATTGCTTCAAATTGTCATAAAGTAGGATATATATTGCGTATTGTGACATTTTACAACTCTAAATAGATTTCAAACCCAAATGCGTATATATAATATATTTATAAATCAAATAATTAAAAATCAATTTAATAATATATTAAAAATATACAATTTAATAAAAAAATATTATCCCTACTTCTCCGTCTTTCTTTTTCGCAGTTTCATTCCTGATGTAGTTGCCGGTTTGGACACCTTATACGGTGGTTTGTCGTTTCTAGGTGGCTCTGGCGCTGGCGCTGGCAGCCCTGCATGGGGCGGTGGATAGTCCTCCGGATTTCTAAATGTCATATAATGAAAATAATTATTCATTATGAGTAAAAATTGCTTCAAATTGTCATAAAGTAGGATATATATTGCGGATTGTGATATTTTACAACTCTAAATAAATTTCAAACCCAAATGCGTTGATTATAATAAAAATTTAAATCAAATAATTAAAAATCAATTTAATAATATAAAAATATACAATATAATAAACAATTTTATCATCCTTACTTCTCGGTCTTGCGTTTTCGCAGTTTCATTCCTGATGTAGTTGCCAGTTTCGACACCTTATACGGTGGTTTGTCATTTCTTGGTGGCTCTGGCGCTGGCGGTGGCAGCCCTGTATCGAGCAGTGGCAAGTCCTCTGAATTTCTAAATATCATATAATGAAAATAATTATTCATTATGAATAAAAATTGCTTCGAATTTTCATAAAGTAGGATATATATTACGGATTTTTACATTTTACAACTCTAAATAAATTTCAAACCCAAATGAGTAAATTATAATATATTTATAAATCAAATAAATTAAAAATCAATTTAATAATATAATAAAAATATACAATTTAATAAAAAAAATATTATCCCTACTTCTCGGTCTGTCTTTTTCGCAGTTTCATTCCTGATGTAGTTGCCGGTTTGGACACCTTATACGGTGGTTTGTCGTTTCTAGGTGGCTCTGGCGCTGGCGGTGGCAGCCCTGCATGGGGCGGTGGATAGTCCTCCGGATTTCTAAATGTCATATAATGAAAATAATTATTCATTATGAGTAAAAATTGCTTCAAATTGTCATAAAGTAGGATATATATTGCGGATTATGACATTTTACAACTCTAAATAAATTTCAAACCCAAATGCGTAGATTATAATAAAAATTTAAATCAAATAATTAAAAATTAATTTAAAAATATTATAAAAATATACAATATAATAAACAATTTTATCATCCTTACTTCTCTCGGTCTTGCGTTTTTGCAGTTTCATTCCTGATGTAGTTGCCGGTTTGGACACCTTATACGGTGGTTTGTCATTTCTTGGTGGCTCTGGCGCTGGCGGTGGCAGCCCTGCATCGGGCGGTGGCAAGTCCTCCGGATTTCTAAATAACATGTAATGAAAATAATTATTCATTATGAATAAAAGTTGCTTCGAATTTTCATAAAGTAGGATATATATTACAGATTTTTACATTTTACAACTTTAAATAAATTTCAAACCCAAATGCGTAAATTATAATATATTTATAAATCAAATAATTAAAAATCAATTTAATAATATAGTAAAAATATACAAATTAATAAAAAAAATGTTATCCCTACTTCTCGGTCTTTCTTTTTCGCAGTTTCATTACTGATGTAGTTGCCGGTTTGGACACCTTATACGGTGGTTTGCCGTTTCTAGGTGCCTCTGGCGGTGGCGGTGCAGCCCTGCATGGGGCGGTGGATAGTCCTCGGGATTTCTAAATGTCATATAATAAAAATAATTATTCATTATGAGTAAAAATTGCTTCAAATTGTCATAAAGTAGGATATATATTGCGGATTGTGACATTTTACAACTCTAAATAAATTTCAAACCCAAATGCGTAGATTATAATATATTTATAAATCAAATAATTAAAAATCAATTTAATAATATAGTAAAAATATACAATTTAATAAAAAAAATATTATCCCTACTTCTCGGTCTTTCTTTTTCGCAGTTTCATTCCTGATGTAGTTGCCGGTTTGGACACCTTATACGGTGGTTTGCCGTTTCTAGGTGGCTCTGGCGCTGGCGCTGGCAGCCCTGCATGGGGCGGTGGATAGTCCTCCGGATTTCTAAATGTCATATAATTGAAAATAATTATTCATTATGAGTAAAAATTGCTTCAAATTGTCATAAAGTAGTATATATATTGCGGATTGTGACATTTTACAACTCTAAATAAATTTCAAACCCAAATGCGTAGATTACAATATATTTATAAATCAAATAATTAAAAATCAATTTAATAATATAGTAAAAATATACAATTTAATAAAAAAAATATTATCCCTACTTCTCGGTCTTTCTTTTTCGCAGTTTCATTCCTGATGTAGTTGCCGGTTTGGACACCTTATACGGTGGTTTGCCGTTTCTAGGTGGCTCTGGCGCTGGCGGTGGCAGCCCTGCATGGGGCGGTGGATAGTCCTCCGGATTTCTAAATGTCATATAATAAAAATAATTATTCATTATGAGTAAAAATTGCTTCAAATTGTCATAAAGTAGGATATATATTGCGTATTGTGACATTTTACAACTCTAAATAAATTTCAAACTTAAATGCGTAGATTATAATATATTTATAAATCAAATAATTAAAAATCAAATTAATAATATATTAAAAATATACAATTTAATAAAAAAAATATTATCCCTACTTCTCCGTCTTTCTTTTTCGCAGTTTCATTCCTGATGTAGTTGCCGGTTTGGACACCTTATACGGTGGTTTGTCGTTTCTAGGTGGCTCTGGCGCTGGCGGTGGCAGCCCTGCATGGGGCGGTGGATAGTCCTCCGGATTTCTAAATGTCATATAATGAAAATAATTATTCATTATGAGTAAAAATTGCTTCAAATTGTCATAAAGTAGGATATATTTTGCGGATTGTGACATTTTACAACTCTAAATAAATTTCAAACCAAATGCGTTGATTATAATAAAAATTTAAATCAAATAATTAAAAATCAATTTAATAATATAAAAATATACAATATAATAAACAATTTATCATCCTTACTTCTCGGTCTTGCGTTTTCGCAGTTTCATTCCTGATGTAGTTGCCAGTTTCGACACCTTATACGGTGGTTTGTCATCTCTTGGTGGCTCTGGCGCTGGCGGTGGCAGCCCTGTATCGAGCAGTGGCAAGTCCTCCGGATTCTAAATATCATATAATGAAAATAATTATTCATTATGAATAAAAATTGCTTCGAATTTTCATAAAGTAGGATATATATTACGGATTTTTACATTTTACAACTCTAAATAAATTTCAAACCCAAATGCGTAAATTATAATATATTTATAAATCAAATAATTAAAAATCAATTTAATAATATAGTAAAAATATACAATTTAATAAAAAAATATTATCCCTACTTCTCGGTCTGTCTTTTTCGCAGTTTCATTCCTGATGTAGTTGCCGGTTTGGACACCTTATACGGTGGTTTGTCGTTTCTAGGTGGCTCTGGCGCTGGCGGTGGCAGCCCTTCATGGGGCGGTGGATAGTCCTCCGGATTTCTAAATGTCATATAATGAAAATAATTATTCATTATGAGTAAAAATTGCTTCAAATTGTCATAAAGTAGGATATATATTGCGGATTATGACATTTTACAACTCTAAATAAATTTCAAACCCAAATGCGTAGATTATAATAAAAATTTAAATCAAATAATTAAAAATCAATTTAAAAATATTATAAAAATATACAATATAATAAACAATTTTATCATCCTTACTGCTCGGTCTTGCGTTTTTGCAGTTTCATTCCTGATGTAGTTGCCGGTTTGGACACCTTATACGGTGGTTTGTCATTTCTTGGTGGCTCTGGCGCTGGCGGTGGCAGCCCTGCATCGGGCGGTGGCAAGTCTCCGGATTTCTAAATAACATGTAATGAAAATAATTATTCATTATGAATAAAAATTGCTTCGAATTTTCATAAAGTAGGATATATATTACGGATTTTTACATTTTACAACTTTAAATAAATTTCAAACCCAAATGCGTAAATTATAATATATTTATAAATCAAATAATTAAAAATCAATTTAATAATATAGTAAAAATATACAATTTAATAAAAAAAATATTATCCCTACTTCTCTGTCTTTCTTTTTCGCAGTTTCATTCCTGATGTAGTTGCCGGTTTGGACACCTTATACGGTGGTTTGCCGTTTCTAGGTGGCTCTGGCGCTGGCGGTGGCAGCCTTGCATGGGGCGGTGGATAGTCCTCCGGATTTCTAAATGTCATATAATAAAAATAATTATTCATTATGAGTAAAAATTGCTTCAAATTGTCATAAAGTAGGATATATATTGCGTATTGTGACATTTTACAACTCTAAATAAATTTCAAACCCAAATGCCTAGATTATAATATATTTATAATCAAATAATTAAAAATCAATTTAATAATATATTAAAAATATACAATTTAATAAAAAAAATATTATCCCTACTTCTCCGTCTTTCTTTTTCGCAGTTTCATTCCTGATGTAGTTGCCGGTTTGGACACCTTATACAGTGGTTTGTCGTTTCTAGGTGGCTCTGGCGCTGGCGGTGGCAGCCCTGCATGGGGCGGTGGATAGTCCTCCGGATTTCTAAATGTCATATAATAAAAATAATTATTCATTATGAGTAAAAATTGCTTCAAATTGTCATAAAGTAGGATATATATTGCGGATTGTGACATTTTACAACTCTAAATAAATTTCAAACCCAAATGCGTAGATTATAATATATTTATAAATCAAATAATTAAAATCAATTTAATAATATAGTAAAAATATACAATTTAATAAAAAAATATTATCCCTACTTCTCAGGTCTTTCTTTTTCGCAGTTTCATTCCTGATGTAGTTGCCGGTTTGGACACCTTATACGGTGGTTTGCCGTTTCTAGGTGGCTCTGGCGCTGGCGGTGGCAGCCTTGCATGGGGCGGTGGATAGTCCTCCGGATTTCTAAATGTCATATAATAAAAATAATTATTCATTATGAGTAAAAATTGCTTCAAATTGTCATAAAGTAGGATATATATTGCGTATTGTGACATTTTACAACTCTAAATAAATTTCAAACTCAAATGCCTAGATTATAATATATTTATAAATCAAATAATTAAAAATCAATTTAATAATATATTAAAAATATACAATTTAATAAAAAAAATATTATCCCTACTTCTCCGTCTTTCTTTTTCGCAGTTTCATTCCTGATGTAGTTGCCGGTTTGGACACCTTATACGGTGGTTTGTCGTTTCTAGGTGGCTCTGGCGCTGGCGGTGGCAGCCCTGCATGGGGCGGTGGATAGTCCTCCGGATTTCTAAATGTCATATAATAAAAATAATTATTCATTATGAGTAAAAATTGCTTCAAATTGTCATAAAGTAGGATATATATTGCGGATTGTGACATTTTACAACTCTAAATAAATTTCAAACCCAAATGCGTAGATTATAATATATTTATAAATCAAATAATTAAAAATCAATTTAATAATATAGTAAAAATATACAATTTAATAAAAAAAATATTATCCCTACTTCTCCGTCTTTCTTTTTCGCGGTTTCATTCCTGATGTAGTTGCCGGTTTGGACACCTTATACGGTGGTTTGTCGTTTCTAGGTGGCTCTGGCGCTGCGGTGGCAGCCCTGCATGGGGCGGTGGATAGTCCTCCGGATTTCTAAATGGCATATAATAAAAATAATTATTCATTATGAGTAAAAATTGCTTCAAATTGTCATAAAGTAGGATATATATTGCGGATTGTGACATTTTACAACTCTAAATAAATTTCAAACCCAAATGCGTAGATTATAGTATATTTATAAATCAAATAATTAAAAATCAATTTAATAATATAGTAAATATATACAATTTAATAAAAAAATATTATCCCTACTTCTCCGTCTTTCTTTTTCGCGGTTTCATTCCTGATGTAGTTGCCGGTTTGGACACCTTATACGGTGGTTTGTCGTTTCTAGGTGGCTCTGGCGCTGGCGGTGGCAGCCCTGCATGGGGCGGTGGATAGTCCTCCGGATTTCTAAATGTCATATAATGAAAAATAATTATTCATTATGAGTAAAAATTGCTTCAAATTGTCATAAAGTAGGATATATATTGCGGATTGTGACATTTTACAACTCTAAATAAATTTCAAACTCAAATGCCTAGATTATAATATATTTATAAATCAAATAATTAAAAATCAATTTAATAATATATTAAAAATATACAATTTAATAAAAAAAATATTATCCCTACTTCTCCGTCTTTCTTTTTCGCAGTTTCATTCCTGATGTAGTTGCCGGTTTGGACACCTTATACGGTGTTTGTCGTTTCTAGGTGGCTCTGGCGCTGGCGGTGGCAGCCCTGCATGGGCGGTGGATAGTCCTCCGGATTTCTAAATGTCATATAATAAAAATAATTATTCATTATGAGTAAAAATTGCTTCAAATTGTCATAAAGTAGGATATATATTGCGGATTGTGACATTTTACAACTCTAAATAAATTTCAAACCCAAATGCGTAGATTATAATATATTTATAAATCAAATAATTAAAAATCAATTTAATAATATAGTAAAAATATACAATTTAATAAAAAAAATATTATCCCTACTTCTCCGTCTTTCTTTTTCGCGGTTTCATTCCTGATGTAGTTGCCGGTTTGGACACCTTATACGGTGGTTTGTCGTTTCTAGGTGGCTCTGGCGCTGGCGGTGGCAGCCCTGCATGGGGCGGTGGATAGTCCTCCGGATTTCTAAATGGCATATAATAAAAATAATTATTCATTATGAGTAAAAATTGCTTCAAATTGTCATAAAGTAGGATATATATTGCGGATTGTGACATTTTACAACTCTAAATAAATTTCAAACCCAAATGCGTAGATTATAGTATATTTATAATCAAATAATTAAAAATCAATTTAATAATATAGTAAATATATACAATTTAATAAAAAAAATATTATCCCTACTTCTCCGTCTTTCTTTTTCGCGGTTTCATTCCTGATGTAGTTGCCGGTTTGGACACCTTATACGGTGGTTTGTCGTTTCTAGGTGGCTCTGGCGCTGGCGGTGGCAGCCCTGCATGGGGCGGTGGATAGTCCTCCGGATTTCTAAATGTCATATAATGAAAATAATTATTCATTATGAGTAAAAATTGCTTCAAATTGTCATAAAGTAGGATATATATTGCGGATTGTGACATTTTACAACTCTAAATAAATTTCAAACTCAAATGCCTAGATTATAATATATTTATAAATCAAATAATTAAAAATCAATTTAATAATATATTAAAAATATACAATTTAATAAAAAAAATATTATCCCTACTTCTCCGTCTTTCTTTTTCGCAGTTTCATTCCTGATGTAGTTGCCGGTTTGGACACCTTATACGGTGGTTTGTCGTTTCTAGGTGGCTCTGGCGCTGGCGGTGGCAGCCCTGCATGGGCGGTGGATAGTCCTCCGGATTTCTAAATGTCATATAATAAAAATAATTATTCATTATGAGTAAAAATTGCTTCAAATTGTCATAAAGTAGGATATATATTGCGGATTGTGACATTTTACAACTCTAAATAAATTTCAAACCCAAATGCGTAGATTATAATATATTTATAAATCAAATAATTAAAAATCAATTTAATAATATAGTAAAAATATACAATTTAATAAAAAAAATATTATCCCTACTTCTCCGTCTTTCTTTTTCGCGGTTTCATTCCTGATGTAGTTGCCGGTTTGGACACCTTATACGGTGGTTTGTCGTTTCTAGGTGGCTCTGGCGCTGGCGGTGGCAGCCCTGCATGGGGCGGTGGATAGTCCTCCGGATTTCTAAATGGCATATAATAAAAATAATTATTCATTATGAGTAAAAATTGCTTCAAATTGTCATAAAGTAGGATATATATTGCGGATTGTGACATTTTACAACTCTAAATAAATTTCAAACCCAAATGCGTAGATTATAGTATATTTATAAATCAAATAATTAAAAATCAATTAATAATATAGTAAATATATACAATTTAATAAAAAAAATATTATCCCTACTTCTCCGTCTTTCTTTTTCGCGGTTTCATTCCTGATGTAGTTGCCGGTTTGGACACCTTATACGGTGGTTTGTCGTTTCTAGGTGGCTCTGGCGCTGGCGGTGGCAGCCCTGCATGGGGCGGTGGATAGTCCTCCGGATTTCTAATGTCATATAATGAAAATAATTATTCATTATGAGTAAAAATTGCTTCAAATTGTCATAAAGTAGGATATATATTGCGGATTGTGACATTTTACAACTCTAAATAAATTTCAAACCCAAATGCGTTGATTATAATAAAAATTTAAATCAAATAATTAAAAATCAATTTAATAATATAAAAATATACAATATAATAAACAATTTTATCATCCTTACTTCTCGGTCGTGCGTTTTCGCAGTTTCATTCCAGATGTAGTTGCCAGTTTGGACACCTTATACGGTGGTTTGTCATTTCTTGGTGGCTCTGGCGCTGGCGGTGGCAGCCCTGTATCGAGCAGTGGCAAGTCCTCCGGATTTCTAAATATCATATAATGAAAATAACTATTCATTATGAATAAAAATTGCTTCGAATTTTCATAAAGTAGGATATATATTACGGATTTTTACATTTTACAACTGTAAATAAATTTCAAACCCAAATGCGTAAATTATAATATATTTATAAATCAAATAATTAAAAATCAATTTAATAATATAGTAAAAATATACAATTTAAAAAAAAAATATTATCCCTACTTCTCGGTCTTTTTTTTTCGCACTGATGTAGTTGCCGGTTTGGACACCTTATACGGTGGTTTGTCGTTTCTAGGTGGCTCTGGCGCTGGCGGTGGCAGCACTGCATGGGGCGGTGGATAGTCCTCCGGATTTCTAAATGTCATATAATGAAAATAATTATTCATTATGAGTAAAAATTGCTTCAAATTGTCATAAAGTAGGATATATATTGCGGATTATGACATTTTACAACTCTAAATAAATTTGAAACCCAAATGCCTAGATTATAATAAAAATTTAAATCAAATAATTAAAAATCAATTTAAAAATATTATAAAAATATACAATATAATAAACAATTTTATCATTCTTAATTCTCGGTCTTGCGTTTTTGCAGTTTCATTCCTGATGTAGTTGCTGGTTTGGACACCTTATACGGTGGTTTGTCATTTCTTGGTGGCTCTGGCGCTGGCGGTGGCAGCCCTGCATCGGGCGGTGGCAAGTCCTCCGGATTTCTAAATAACATGTAATGAAAATAATTATTCATTATGAATAAAAATTGCTTCGAATTTTCATAAAGTAGGATATATATTACGGATTTTTACATTTTACAACTCTAAATAAATTTCAAACCCAAATGCGTAAATTATAATATATTTATAAATCAAAAAATAAAAAATCAATTTAATAATATAGTAAAAATATACAATTTAATAAAAAAAATATTATCCCTACTTCTCGGTCTTTCTTTTTCGCAGTTTCATTCCTGATGTAGTTGCTGGTTTGGACACCTTATACGGTGGTTTGTCGTTTCTAGGTGGCTCTGGCGCTGGCGGTGGCAGCCCTGCATGGGGCGGTGGATAGTCCTCCGGATTTCTAAATGTCATATAATGAAAATAATTATTCATTATGAGTAAAAATTGCTTCAAATTGTCATAAAGTAGGATATATATTGCGGATTGTGACATTGTACAACTCTAAATAAATTTCAAACCCAAATTCGTAGATTATAATAAAAATTTAAATCAAATAATTAAAAATCAATTTAATAATATTATAAAAATATACAATATAATAAACAATTTTATCATCCTTACTTCTCGGTCTTGCGTTTTCGCAGTTTCATTCCTGATGTAGTAGCCGGTTTGGACACCTTATACTGTTGTTTGTTATTTCTTGGTGGCTCTGGCGCTGGCGGTGGCAGCCCTGGATCGGGCGGTGGTAAGTCCTCCGGATTTCTAAATAACATGTAATGAAAATAATTATTCATTATGAGTAAAAATTGCTTCGAATTTTCATAAAGTAGGATATATATTACGGATTTTTACATTTTACAACTCTAAATAAATTTCAAACCCAAATGCGTAAATTATAATATATTTATAAATCAAATAATTAAAAATCAATTTAATAATATAGTAAAACTATACAATATAATAAAAAAAATATCGTCCCTACTTCTCGGTCTTTCCTTTTCGCAGTTTCATTCCTGATGCAGTTGCCGGTTTGGACACCTTATACGGTGGTTTGTCGTTTCTAGGTGGCTCTGGCGCTGGCGGTGGCAGCCCTGCATGGGGCGGTGGATAGTCCTCCGGATTTCTAAATGTCATATAATGAAAATAATTATTCATTATGAGTAAAAATTGCTTCAAATTGTCATAAAGTAGGATATATATTGCGGATTGTGACATTGTACAACTCTAAATAAATTTCAAACCCAAATGCGTAGATTATAATAAAAATTTAAATCAAATAATTAAAAATTAATTTAATAATATTTAAAAATATACAATATAATAAACAATTTTATCATTTTTACTTCTCGGTCTTGCGTTTTCGCAGTTTCATTCCTGATGTAGTAGCCGGTTTGGACATCTTATACGGTTGTTTGTCATTTCTTGGTGGCTCTGGCGCTGGCGGTGGCAGCCCTGCATGGGGCGGTGGATAGTCCTCCGGATTTCTAAATGTCATATAATGAAAATAATTATTCATTATGAGTAAAAATTGCTTCGAATTTTCATAAAGTAGGATATGTATTACGGATTTTTACATTTTACAACTCTAAATAAATTTCAAACCCAAATGCGTAGATTATAATAAAAATTTAAATCAAATAATTAAAAATCAATTTAATAATATTATAAAAATATACAATATAATACACAATTTTATCATCCTTACTTCTCGGTCTTGCGTTTTCGAAGTTTCATTCCTGATGTAGTTGCCGGTTTGGACACCTTATAGGGTGGTTTGTCATTTCATGGTGGCTCTGGCGCTGGCGGTGGCAGCCCTGCATCGGGCGGTGGCAAGTCTTCCGAATTTCTAAGTATCATATAATAAAAATAATTATTCATTATGAATAAAAATTGCTTCAAATTTTCATAAAGTTGATTATATATTGCGGATTGTTTCATTTTACAACTCTAAATAAATTTCAAACCCAAATGCGTAGATTATAATAAAAATTTAAATCAAATAAATAAAAATCAATTTAATGATGTTATAAAAATATACAATATAATAAACAAATTTATCATCTATTCCTCTCGGTCTTGCGTTTTCGTAGTTTCATTCCTGATGTAGTTGCCGGTTTGTACACCTTATACGGTGGTTTGTCGTTTCTTGGTGGCTCTGCCGCTGGCGGTGGCAGCCCAGCATCGGGCGGTGGCAAGCCTTCCGAATTTCTAAATATCATAAAATGAAAATAATTATTCATTATGAATAAAAATTTCTTCGAATTTTCATAAAGTAGGATATATATTACGGATTGTAACATTTTACAACTCTAAATAAATTTCAAACCCAAATGCGTAGATTATAATAAAAATTTAAATCAAATAATTAAAAATCAATTTAATTATATTAAAAAAATATACAGTCTAATAAAAAAATTTATCATCCTTACTTCTCGGTCTGGCGTTCTCGCAGTTTAATTCCTGATGTAGTTGCCGGTTTGGACACCTTATACGGTGGTTTGTCGTTTCTTGGTGGCTCTGCCGCTGGCGGTGGCATCCCAGCATCGGGCGGTGGCAGCCCTGCATCGGGCGGTGGCAAGTCTTCCGAATTTCTAAATATCATATAATGAAAATAATGATTCATTATGAATAAAAATTGCTTCGAATTTTCATCAAGTAGGATATATATTACGAATTGTAACATTTTACAACTCTAAATAAATTTCAAACCCAAATGCCTAGATTATAATAAAAATATAAATCAAATAATTAAAAATCAATTTAATAATATAATAAAAATATACAATATATTAAAAAAAATTATCATCCCTACTTCTCGGTATTGCGTTTTCGCAGTTTCATTCCTGATGTAGTTGCCAGTTTGGACACCTTATACGGTGGTTTGTCATTTCTTGGTGGCTCTGGCGCTGGCGGTGGCAGCCCTGTATCGAGCAGTGGCAAGTCCTCCGGATTGCTAAATATCATATAATGAAAATAATTATTCATTATGAATAAAAATTGCTTCGAATTTTCATAAAGTAGGATATATATTACGGATTTTTACATTTTACAACTCCAAATAAATTTCAAAACCAAATGCGTAAATTATAATAAAACTTTAAATCAAATAATCAAAAACCAATTTAATAATATAATAAAAATATACAATATAATCAAAAATTTTATCATCCTTACTTCTCGGTCTTGCGTTTTCGCAGTTTCATTCCTGATGTAGTTGCCGGTTTGGACACCTTATACGGTGGTTTGTCGTTTCTTGTTGGCTCTGGCGCTGGTGGTGGCAGCCCTGCATCGGGCGGTGGCAGCCCTGCATCGGGCGGTGGCAAGTCTTCCAAATTTCTAAATATCATATAATGAAAATAATTATTCATTATGAATAAAAATTGCTTCAAATTTTCATCAAGTGGGATATATATTACGGATTGTAACATTTTACAACTCTAAATAAATTTCAAACCCAAATGCGTAGATTATGATAAAAATATAAATCAAATAATTAAAAATCAATTTAATAATATAATAAAAATATACAATATAATAAAAAAAATTAACATCCCTACTTCTCGGTCTTGCGTTTTCGCAGCTTCATTCCTGATGTAGTTGCCAGTTTGAACACCTTATACGGTGGTTTGTTGTTTCATGGTGGCTCTGGCGCTGGCGGTGGCAGCCCTGTATCGGGCAGTGGCAAGTCTTCCGAATTTCTAAATATCATATAATGAAAATAATTATTCACTATGAATAAAAATTGCTTCGAATTTTCATCAAGTAGGATATATATTACGGATTGTAACATTTTACAACTCTAAATAAATTTCAAACCCAAATGCGTAGATTATGATAAAAATATAAATCAAATAATTAAAAATCAATTTAATAATATAATAAAAATATACAATATAATAAAAAAATTTATCATCCCTACTTTTCGGGCTTGCGTTTTCGAAGTTTCATTCCTGATGTAGTTGCCGGTTTGGACATCTTATACTGTGGTTTGTCGTTTCTTGGTGGTTCTGGCGCTGGCGGTGTAGCCCTGCATCGAGCGGTGGCAAGTCCTCCGGATTTCTAAATGTCATATAATGAAAATAATTAATCATTATGAATAAAAATTGATTCGAATTTTCATCAAGTAGGATATATATTACGGATTGTAACATTTTACAACTCTAAATAAATTTCAAACACAAATGGGTAGATTATGATAAAAATTTAAATCAAATAATTAAAAATCAATTTAATAATATAATAAAAATATACAATATACTAAAAAAAATTATCATCCCTACTTCTCGGTCTTGCGTTTTCGCATTTTCATTCTTGATGTAGTTGCCGGTTTCAACACCTTATACGGTGGTTTGTCGTTTCTAGGTGGCTCTGGCGCTGGCGGTGGCAGCCCTATATCGGGCAGTGGCAAGTCCTCCGGATTTCTAAATATCATATAATGAAAATAATTATTCATGATGAATAAAAATTGCTTCGAATTTTCATAAAGTAGGATATGTATTACGGATTTTTACATTTTACAACTATAAATAAATTTCAAAACCAAATGCGTAGATTATAATAAAAATTTAATCAAATAATTAAAAATCTATTTAATAATATTCTAAAAATATACAATATAATAAAAAAATGTATCTTCCTTACTTCTCGGTCTTGCATTTTCGCAGTTTCATTCCTGATGTAGTTGCCGGTTTGGACACCTTATACGGTGGTTTGTCGTTTCTTGGTAACTCTGGCGCTGGCGGTGGCAGCCCTGCATGGGGCGGTGGATAGTCCTCTGGAGTTCTAAATGTCAGATAATGAAAATAGTTATTCATTATGAATAAAAATTGCTTCAAATTTTCATAAAGTAGGATATATATTGCGTATTGTTGCATTTTACAACTCTAAATAAATTTCTAACCCAAATGCGTAGATTATAATAAAAATTTAAATCAAATAATTAAAAATCAATTTAATAATATTATAAAAATATACAATATAATAAAAAAAAATTATCATCCTTACTTCGCGGTCTAGCGTTTCCGCAGTTTCATTAATAGTTGGAAATATTTTAACTGTAGAATCCTGGACTCAAAAAATTAATATTTAACCCAAATCACTTAGATAAAATGTGGCTCCTTACTGAGATAGAGGGTGTTTTATTTAAAAATTTAAAAATGATTTTGCTCCATTACTTTAAAACTATTTGACGTATCCGTACGACAGAGGCAAGTGATTGGTTTACCCCTCCCAAATTCTACGCCCCTGGCGGAATTGCCATTTTAGCACAATTTTTCGATTCTCCAATAATTTTTATGTAAATAACATACTCTTCCTTGGACAGGAACCCCATCTGGATATAACAAGGCAGCAGGTCTCAGCAGCCCCAACCGGGTAGGCCTACAAGACCAGGAAGAAAAAGTGGAAAGAATGCAGGGGCTGTCGTCAGGCAAAGTACCACATAGCGGGATTTGATTCAAAGAAATAGGTCTGGCTAATGGGAAGGAGCCGAAGAACCACAAATCTTTTGATAGGGATCTTGACAGGCCACTGTAAACTAAAAAGACACCTAACACTGATAGGAGTAGAGGAAGATCCCATCTGCCCAAGATGTGGGAGGGACGAGGAAACGTCCTTTCACTACTTGGGAGAATGCGAAGCGTACCAGCGACTGAGGTATAGAACCTTTGGAGCACCTACGCTTCGAATGGAAGAGTTGAACTCCCTACCCTGGGCCGATATTCTAATCTTAGTTAGAAAATCAGGAAGGTTTAAGTAGGGAGAAGAGCCCATCGAAGAGGACGATAATGAAGGTGGTTGAGGGGATGGCATGGGGTTGGAAAAAAGAGCCTATGGTGGCCTACTTGCTAGACTGCGGTCTCCCCATAACTACTATTACTACTCTTCCTTCGTAATGATAAAGTCATTATTTTTCGAGATATTTAATGTTAAACATAAAACTGAACAGTTATTTTGATTTTAATGTGTATTAATTATGTCGGTGTTTTTTGTCATAAGATTGAATTTATTACGCAAATGAAACTTTAATCTGTATTAACAAATAAACATGTTATTTAATGAAATTTATTGAAACGACTACATAGATGCATTCAACATAAAAACAGATTGTGGTTCTGAAAAGAACCATTTTGTTATACCTAATCTAAATAAAAGAACAATTTTAATAACACGAAAATATCAAAAACCTTTTATAATAAATGTTCAATGTGACCCCGTTTACCTCAATAAGTTTATCAATTCTTTTCCTAAACGATCTTCTAGCTTTAAAAAATATGTTTGGCTGATTGGCAATAAAATTAGCGAAATTTACTATTTGCTGCCATAGTTCTTGACGATTATTTATTTCTTGTGGGTATACCAGCGATTTTTTGTTAATACAGATTAAAGTTTCATTTGCGTAATAAATGCAATCTTCTGACAAAAAACACCTACATAATTAATACACATTAAAATCAAAATAACTGTTCAGCTTTATTTTTAACTTTAAATATCTCGAAAAATAATGACTTTATCATTACGAAGGAAGAGTATGTTATTTATGTAGAAAGTATTGGAGAATCGAAAAAGTGTGCTAAAATGGCAATTCGGCCAGTGGCGTAGAATTTGGGAAGGGTCAACCAATCACTTGTCCTTGTCGTAAGCCTCTTTCTTGTTAAGTGCTATTTGTTTCGCTTCTATCCATGTTTTGTTTCTTCTTTTTAATATATCTGCCACTTCATCGTTCCAGGTTTTCTTTGGCCGTCCTCTCTTTCTACTTCTTTGTACTCTTGCTTCCCATATATTCTTTACTTGTCTACCTTTTCCCATTCTGCACATGTGTCCAAACCATTTCAACTGTTGTTTTTCTATTACGTTTATAATTGGCTCTATGTCTAGTTCTTCCCGCACTGTATCGTTTCTTATCCTGTCTCTTCTTGTTATTCCTTTAACTTTTCTGAGATACTTCATGTCTATAGCTTGTATTTTACTCTTCAGTGTGTTTGTCAATATCCAACTTTCGCTGCTATACGTTAAAATAGGTCTGTATACTGTTTTGTATATTATCATTTTTGTTTGCTGCTTATTTCCTTTTTTCCTATGAATGAGTTATTTCAACTATGATATAGTTTTGTAGCTTTATTGATCCTTTCATTCACTTCACATTCTATGTTATCATCCTTTTGTATTGACACACCTAAGTATTTAAAGGCCTCCACTTGCTCTATTTTTTCTTGGTTTATTTCTATGTTCGTACTTTTATTTTCCTTGCTAATTACCATAATTTTCGTCTTACTAGTATTAATTTTCATTCTCCTTTTCGTTAGCTCGTCTTCCCATATCTTCAGATTTTCTTGTACGTGTTTTTCTTTTGCTGCGCATATCATTATGTCGTAATGTCGTCCGCGAATGCACACTCTGAGACACTCACTGGTATTAATCTGTTAAATCCCACATGCACTTTTTTAGTTCTCACTCTTGTTGTTTTAATCACATCGTCCATCATCAGGGTAAATAATATTGGGCTCATTACTCCGCCTTGCCTTAAGTCATCGTTTATTTCGTGGGTTGCCGATTCCATGTTATCCTTCCTCACGTAGTTTTTGTTTTTGTCATATAGACTTTTTATTGCTGTTCTTAGTTGTTGGTTGACTTTTCTGCGTTTTAGACTTTCCCAGACTTCTTTTTGTGGAACTCTGTCGAAAGCTTTTTCGAGGTCTAGAAATCACATGTATATTTCCGGTTCTTGTGGTCTTGCGTACTTTGTCCTTTTCTGAATCTGCTTTGTGCCTCTGCTAGATTTTCTTCTACTACTGCTCTAAGTCTTTTTTCGAGTATTCTTTTGTATATTTTAGAAGGGATACTTAATAGTGTGATACCTCTACAGTTTCTACAATCTCTGGCGTCTCCTTTCTTTAACAGTGGTATTGTTATTCCTATCTTCCATTCTTCTGGTACTTTTCCGGTGTTCCAAGCCTTGTCAAACATTTTTGTTAACACTTCGATCCCTCGTGTTCCTACGTTTTTTATAATTTCCCCGGTTACTTTATCGTGTCCCACGGATTTTCGTCTCTTTACTTCTTTTATCGCTATCATTACTTCCTCTATCTTTATGTTGTTTTCGTTTTTCTCGTATTCAGTTTCTGTTGTTTCATTCTGTGTGGTGTTATTTGCATCATTTTCGTTGTACAGTTCTTGGAAATATTCTTTCCATCGTTCTATGATTTATTTTCCTTTTGGAAGCATTTTGTTGTCCTTTGCTTTTACCTGTTGAAAATTACGTTGTTTGTTTTTTCTTAAGTTCTTTAGTACCTTGTAGAATAATTTTTGATTCTCTTTACTGTTTTCTTCCATTTTCTTTCCGAATTCTTCCCAATTTTGTTGTTTAGCTCGTGATACCAGTTTTTTTATTTTTGTGTTGCTGTTTGTACTCTGTATAGTTCGCGTCCGTTTTATTTGCTAGATAGCGCTTCCACTTATCTTTCTTACTTTTTATTTGTTCATTTATTTTGCCGTTTCACCATATAGTTTGTTTTTTCCTTCTGTTTACCAAATTTACTCCGTATATTTCTTTTGCTGTATCTAAGACTATCTTTTTGAAGTATGTCATAACTCTTCTAAATCCATTTTTCACATTGTTCTGTGTCACTTCCTATTTTTTCTTCTACTTGTTGTTTATATTTCATTGCCACTTCTCTTTCTTGCAATTTATATGTTAGTATGACTTTTTTTGTGTAATTTAGTCCTTTAACATTTTCTTGTGTTTGTATGTCAAGTTGTATCTTTGCTATTACTAGGTAGTGGTCGCTGTAAATTTCTGCTTCTCTTCTGACTTTGACATCCATCATTTCTTTCCTATGTGTTCTGTTAATGATTACATAATCTATTATAGATTTTTCATTTCTTCCCGACACTTCTCTCGAGTATTTGCGTATTTCCTTATGCGTATAGAATGTGTTCGCTATTATTAAGTTATTTTCCACACAAAAATTTAATAGCCTTTCTCCGTTATTGGTTTTATGCTATTCTCCTTGGTATCCAATTACGTCCATTGTGTCGTTATTTTTTTTTCAACTCTACCATTAAAATCTCCTAGTAATATTACTCTGTCCTTCGCATTTTCTATTGCTTATGACATGTTTTCTCAAAATTCGTCCTTTTTGTTTGCTTTTTCATCTTCGTTTGGTCCATAAATTATTAGTAATGTTGTGTTGCATTTATTCTCCAATTTATTGTAGTTCTACTTTTAGGTTCCTTGCTGATATAAATTCCTCTTTGCTTACGTTTTTTATATAGTCCTTTTTTATTATGCAGCCTACTCTTGCAGCTGCTATTTCTTCCATTTTAACTCCCCCATATATTAGCAAACGACCTCTATCCATGTTGACCGTTCCTTGTCATTTTTTCTTTGTCTCGCTGATTGCCAAGATGTCCAACTTCGCCTTTTCAAATTCTTGTATGATTTCCTGTTCCTTTCTATTTAAACTTCGTATATTCCATGTACCCAGTTTTATTCTCTTCCCTAATTTTTCTTTTTTGTTTTTATCGTTTCGATGTCCTACTTGCTCATTTCCTTTGCCGTTTTTGTAACCTTGTATCCGTCCGACCGTATGCTAATAACTTTTTTGGAAAGCCGTTTTTGTTATTGTCGGTTTTTTCTAAGGCACCCCTTTCAGGGTTCCACTTCCATTCTTCTCTGTCTATGATTAGTTTGTTGTACCCACCTCTGGTTACTTTTCCTTGTTTTCTCTCGTCAGCCGCTCTCGTTCTGATTTGTCTTCCACCACGTACATCTTGGGTCTTATTTTATAGGCTTGTTTGATGAGGGTATCTACTTCTAACTGTTGCTGTAAGAAATCGTTCATTTCATTTTTTATATTGGTTTCTTTGCTCTCGTCAATGTTTAAACCTGTTACTATTACGTTATTCTTTTTCTTTTCCTTTTCCATCTTTTCCAATCTTGTATTTGTTTCGCCTAACTGTGTTTTTATCTGCTCATACTCGTTTTTTATTACAGCATTTTCTCTCTACATGCTTTCATTTTCCGATTCTAGTTTTGCTATTTTTGCTCTGTATTTTTGTTGATCCAGCCTTATTTGATTTACTTCTATTGTTAAGTTTTGTAGCATTCCTAGTATTTTATCTATTTTATCCTCGTGCTTTTTTGTTGGCGATCTGTGTATCTTCTTGGACTTTCCAAAAATTTCTGTTTCTTCTTCACTTGTTGTTCGTTGTTCGTCTCGTTTCCTTTTCCCTTCCTCGGTTGAGTAATCTTTGCTGTAGGATCTTTAAATTATATTTGTCTTTTCGCTTGCGTATTTAGTTCTGCTGGATTGAATCTGGCATTGCTTGAATATGTTGAAATTACGTTATAAGTGCGCGCGTCCGCGTCCTATCAGTTTTAACAGTCCATATTGTGTATTTTATTTCGGAATAAGGAATAAGGAGGCCACGCACGCTTCCCGTCCCCACCTATACTTCACTCCTGCGTATCGTTTCCTTTATCTTTACGCTGACCTAACCTCTCTCTCCTGTTTCTATTCTTCTTTATCTTAGATTATCTTTACTATTTACTGACCAGAACTACTGCAGACTGGCTTTCTACTATTTGTTGTATGCACTCTACACTTTTCAAGAATTAATTCACTCTTTTACTGGCTTTAAACTCTGTTAATTAACACTGTGTGACGGGAGCCGACACGTCGGTTGTCCCGTCGCCACTACAACCTTCATAAACAAATACATTCCGTTTCTAATTCTTCTCCATTTATATCAAGGCGATAATATTCAGCAAACTTTTTATAGCTATCGTGCAACTCGTTTGGAATGGTTCTTAAACTTGAAAAAAAGCCAAACCGATTGTTCACTTCAATATATGCAGCAGATCTCTGTTGTAGTTGAGTTATGAATGAGTTGATAATTGGGGTAAACACTTCCACTTGAAATTTATCAAATGAATACGCAACTTTAATTTTTATTTGTTTACAAAATTAATTAATTAATTACATAATTATTAGTTGATCCATGCGCCCGTCGGGGGCCCCAAAAATTTGGGATCCACGAGCTCGGGCCCGTGCCTAAAGACTGCACTGGTTAATATCTATAACCACGCAAAATTACAGGCGGTTGCTAGTAATCCTAATTTACGTTTTTTTTTTACTATTTTTTTATATTTACCGTGTTTTATAGATTCTATCGTAGATAAAATATTGTACGATGCACATGCGTATACCATCTTTAGTCACTCTCGGGGCTTTTTAAGCTCACTCGCGTTTTAACTCTGCCTCACTTGTGACTAAAACTAGCTTTACGCACTTATATCGTAAATAGCTACTTCTAAATCGGTGGATCGGCAGAGAAAATAATGCTCCTGCAAATTGGCCACCCTGCTCCTCACCGGATTTAACACTGTTAAATTATTTTCTATGTCAAAAAAATGGTAGGTATACTCTAGGTCTACAAACACCACAGAAAAAGTGTGAGCACGAATACAAAATTCAGTAAACGTTTTACTGTTAGGTGCAGATATAATGGAAAGGGTGACTTAAACTTTCTCAGTCGAATTAATCTTTTTGTACTTGAAAATGGAGGTCATTTTGAACATTTACTTAGAGATTTTCTGAACAATTAACATTGCTATTATAGTTCGTTATTGATTCTGTGTGCTAGTCATGTTTTTCTTTGCCAGTTCATAATTTACATTCTCATTATTGCGTTAACTCGTTGCTATGTAAATTTTTATTGTTGTTGGCCCGTTGATCCTCAAACACTCTCCAAATATTTTGGACCACTCCTAAGCTTGGTTAAAGTGTGAAGAAAATCAATGACGAGTTTCAGTACGTAATAAAACGTTCAAATTCGATTATCTCAGAAACGGTTGCTTGGAGCGACACCTTTCAAGTATACCTTTTTTAGACAGAAAATGTCAGGAAATAAGAATTTTTTGTTAGAAATTTAATACATCGAGACACAAAAAAGGCATGAAGCTTATCATATCTGGTTTTTTCGTCCAAAAAAAAACCAAATACCAAATTTTGTACAGATTTTGCTATTAATAAGATAAATATTTTTAAAAAATTTAAAAAACAATAACTTTGATGCTCCGCATTTCGAAAACTATCAACTTTTGGACTAAAGTAAGTCGGGCTAGATCGTCATAATTTAGCCTCAGGAATTTTTACTAGCATTTTGTACGGACCTCTTAGAGACACCTGTTACGGTTCAAAATTCATTTTTAGCTATTTGCCTAATTATTTGCCCTAATCTCGGTTAAAATTAACTTTTTACCATGTCTTTCTTCAGGTATGATTTTCCCTGCATTATCTTTGAGCATTCAGATCGTCTGACAGTTTTATTGCAAGTTAAGTAAGCCATTCGGTCGATATTATGGGTCCAAATGCCCCTGCAGTGTAGGCTTCACCTCATGCATTTTCCCTTTCTTCCAAAATTTGATTTTTGGACTTATCAGTTTTTGGAAACCATCTTGTCATTCCGCCATCCTGTGCTGCAAGAGCTAGGTGCTTCGAAATTTACGGTTTGATGGCGTACCTTAACCAGGATTTTTCGTTGGCATCCTAATTTGGAATTGTGCCGTTTTGTGTCCTGAACTCCATGGAAGTTCGGAATTGGGCTTTGTGAGTTGTATTTTTGGCGAATTCCAACCCGAATATTGTTTGGGGATTCCGCTCTAGCAAGTCACATGTTTTCACTTTGGCGTTGAACAGCCGTAGAAACCTGAAACGGGTAAGGTGATTAATTTGGACTTATTCGGTGTACCTCCATGGCTATTTGCCTTTCAGCTTTTACTCGACGGTAGCATGCCTGTCGAATTTCCCTCGTTGGAAGCGAGGCTACCGAGCTAAACGTAGCCACCAGCCTGGTGACGAGTTTCGCTGACTGTGCCCCCCCCCTCAGCTACCTGGTGATGGCTTGGTCACCCCGTAGTCCTTAGGCCTCCCCTGTTTTTAACATCTGCAGCGGAAGAGAAGTCCACTGCCAAAGGTCTGTCAGTTTAATATTTCCGTTTCGAACTCTCGGGAATCAGGTGCCCCCCTTGGGCCGTTTGCGTGGCAACGCTGCAAGGTGCTCGATACACTTGTTTGTTATATTGTGTGTTTTTTTTTAAACTATGAACTCACCTACATGAATATGATTGAGTTTGCCTTCAGCAAATCAGTTTTAGCAGTAGCTCTTCTGCACAGTAAGTAGCCGATTAGGTCATTTAGGCGAAAATATCTCTGGATTCGGGCTAAATTTTACCGGAGTTGTTTTGTACCGCCGTGTGCGGAATATTGTGTAACGGTATTATATTCGCATTGTGAAGCCAAGTGCACGAAGGTTA
Source organism: Agriotes lineatus (assembly GCA_940337035.1). Classification (NCBI taxonomy): domain Eukaryota; kingdom Metazoa; phylum Arthropoda; class Insecta; order Coleoptera; family Elateridae; genus Agriotes; species Agriotes lineatus. The sequence goes on from CALNHX010002465.1 coordinate 29,548, forward strand.
ATCCTTTCAGATTTTAAGTGTTATTTATTACACCGTTGAATTAGACTACTTGCCCAGCTTTGCAAGCAATTATTGTTAATGCTCGCACCTCGGCCGTTTTAATGCAGAGTACATTGCATTGTTCGCGAAATCGCTTCGTGGTACCAACGCAAGATCTTGTCGGTCCGCGGCGACGCTAATCGATTTGATCATTATTTAATTACGAGAGGAACCTTGCATATAGGGTGTTCAGTTAAATTCAACCTACCTACTAAATTTACCTTTCAATTTAATCATTACGCCGGAGCCACGAAGTTTTCGAGCTCTTTTTAAGTGCTTATTTAGTAATGCATTTGGCCAAATTTAATATCAATCTTGTAATCTTTTTTTTAATACTGTTAATTAGCACTATATACATATTGTGTGAAATTTTATTAATTCTGGGCCCGCCCGCTAACTTCGCTTGATGCCCTTGTATATGTAACTGGCTGTACTGTGGTGAGTTTAGCCTCAAGCCACCGTTGATATTTTTTTTGAACTGTGATATGGTCTCCTTATCGAGATATTGTGTGGAATATTCCGTAGTAATTGTTGTGTAAAATACTTGTGGATTCCTATTTACTATTTGCTTATTATTTACTATTTGCTTATTATACTGAATCGTTACTAGGCCAGTGAATTTTATTTATGCTCCCTTGCCGTACCTCTTTTTCAGGAAGTGTTTGGTAGCGCATCTTATCGTATGTCTATATGTGCGATTAGCAAAGAGCTGGGTTACCTGCTACCTGGCGCCCATTTATTTTATTTTCAGCTGAAGCTTCGAGTCTCGGATTTTAACCCACGCCCTCCTCTGACTGAGAAGCCGGTCGCTCTTGCTTACCGCTCCCCCCCCTTTACCACCAGAGTATCGGTAATTAGCGGTAACACACCCTGTATAACAATATATAATTCTCTATTGGACGAGCTCACTGTCAGGCTTACTTTTAGATTTGCTTCAAAACGTCTGAAATAGAAGATATAGTTTTAACGTGTTCAGACAAATATTTAGAATGTTATTAATAATTTTATTATGCTAAGTAATATGAGAAATCACATTTTTGGTATTTGAATAAGCCAGCAGCAATGTTAGAAGCAAATCCGACAAATAATACGCTTGAGGTACAAAAAAAGTTGTGGAAAGGAAGAAATACATTTAATTTCAAATAAGTCAGTCAATCCTTATTTACAATGATGTAGTAATTAGTAACACTACATTTGCACCACTGTGGGACTGTTAGCTTCCAACCCTGTCCCTTTGTTTAGTGAACATGCCAAATATACTTAAATGTAGTAAACTACAAGAAATTGTACAACCAAACTCTTAAATAAGTACCAAGCACTCCTTCACAAAAGGCAAAATACCTGGTAACATTAAAAACTATATATTTATCCTTAAAGCTTTCCAATTGATTTTAAATAATCCAGAGATCGGCTGATTGCTGCGGGAACAGGAGGTGGCGTTGGAAGGTGGTCGCCTGACGGTATGAAACCATTTTCATCAGAAGTATAGGTAACGTAGTAGCGCGCATTGTCGGGTCCTGTGTATTGGAAGAATCCTTTAGCCTTCATTACTTCGGCGTCGGTGCCTTTGTTGGCTAGTTTTCCTGATTCTTCGGCAGTGATACCGTTTTCAGTTTCATACCTAGAATTGTAAATCATTATATCATTCTATATAAGATTAGTTGGAAAATAGTACATAAAAACAAATTTATATAAAACAGTCGTATTATTTTAGAGCTACATCTAACTATTCTTAGTGATTCAAGTAGGTTACCTTACAGCATCAAAGCCCTGAATTAGAATCTGTAGAAACATCTTCACTAATTTTTAATACAAAAATAGGGTAAGAAATAAGATCAGCGAAAATGTAGAAAGCATAAATAGAAACAGATTGTCAATAATAGTTTATGACAATCATGCAAAACGCAAGCGACCTCTAGCTATGCCAAATACAATATGGAAATAGATAACAAGATTTTACACAACGAAATTATTCCTAAAGTAACCACAGCAAAAGAAAAGAGTAACAGCAATTTATAAATGCAATATTTAATTGAAGCGAGTAAGCTTATTTCAAAATTGACCTAGGCTTGTAAGCCGCAATGCTATACAATATATAAATAATATAACCATTTGGGCCTATGTGCCAAAGTACAAGGAGAAAATGAAAGATTTCTATAAAACACAAAATTCTTGAATTTAAAGTACCTATTTTAAAAAATGGTAAAACCCCTGTAAGTCTATATTGTCGAAAATCAAAGACAAACAAAATACATTACGCATCCGTTTACATTTACGAGAGAAATCTGTCACATTGTTTCATTCCAGCTGAGAAGGAAAACAGACATAGTTATATTTCAAAAATTAAATGCACATTGCCCGCATAGCGACAAAATTGATTGTATAAATTAGTGAGATGTATAAAATGTCAGAAAATGTGATAACCAAACCATACTAATATAAAAAGAAGAATAATATAAAGTATAGTGCATAGTGTATCAAAAACAATTTTAAATTAATGACATATTCTTTTATATGCAATTAATATACTTATACAAGTACATGCCATCTCGGAATATATTTTGTCATCTATATTGTTTATAGTAGAAACAGCAGGAAGGTATCTAAATTTTCAAGAATTAGCTTGTGACAAACAGAACTCTATTATTTTCAAATTGATTTAGTTATCACCAAGAAGGTTCATAATCATAGAAGCGAACATATAACACATGGTAGCAACAATATTATTACAATTTTGAATATAGGAGAACCATAGAAAGGTGTAATAAGTCTACAATAAAAATATAAGGAAGGAAAACAGAAAATGAAGGCTATATAAACTATATAAACGTCTTAGACAAAACTATATAAACAAAAAAAAAGTGAGGTCAAAAAAATTGTAGACAAAGGAAGACAGAGTGCAGATGATAAAAAGAGAAGATGAGATATTAAAAACTAATAGACAATGATATAAAAAAGGCATACAAACAATATCAAATTAAAATTGCAACGTGAAGAACTCCAGTATGATACAGAGCAGAATTGGCTCAGATTAAAAACCATTCAATATGCCGCTGACGAAATAATAGGAAAGGAGCAAACTCATAAAAAAAAGAAGATTGGTTTGACTGTAAAGACGTTATGGAAAGAAAAAATAAAGCGAGGCTTAAATAGCTCTCAAATGAAACAAAACAAAAACCGAGAAGAGTATGAGGAACTTAGTAAAGAAGTGTGAGAACTATATAGAAGACAGAAGCAAGAGAAATACAATGAACTAGTGCTAAGACTGGAAGGTTATAACAGACATAATAATGCAAGCAAGTTCTTCAAAGAAATAAAACTACTCACATTGGCCCCGAAAACAGAAATAAAAGTTGCAACAGTAAGGAAGGTGTACAGCTGGAACATACAGGTGAAATACTAGAAAGATGAACAAAGCTTTTTTAAGTCTGTTGTGTGTCGAAGAAGAAACCGACAAAGAAAACCAAACACAGAACTACGCACACCGAACTTCGATGAAGAACCACCTACATCTACAGAAGTATTCGAAGTAATAAAAAAAATAAGGTAACAGTTTAGTTTACCTGAAACACTAAAACCGGCGTTTTTTTGAAATCCCTATAGAAAAAGGCCATACAGGACAAAAAGTAAGTACAGAGAAGTCTGTGGAAAGGGGTTTTTAAATAAAAAACTTAACAAAAATCCATCAGAAATTCTGAAAAACACGAAAATCACCGGCGAAATTACATAAAACCGTCATTTTATTTCGGTGCGCACGAAACGCAGATTGTAGCTCGAATATGTTACCAAAGCTCGAAAAACACCAGGGGCGGCACCCATTGATTTTAAAATAAATAGATAGAATGAGGGAAAATTCCATAATAGTAGACCACAACCTTTTAGTGGGTACTAAGTACGCACAAATCTTAAACTGCAGCTAACCTAAAATAGCTCCTGGGCATGAGACAGAAGTAGTCTACGATACTGCATGTTAGCCAAAGTATTTACTAGAGGCCTCTATACTTTTATACTCGTTAGGGCTGCGCCACTCCGTTTAGGGTATTTTAACGACAGTTGGCAACGTAGCTATCGCTGGAAGTGTCAATTGTGTTAGTTAAGGTACATTTTAGTTTTGTATTTACTTGCTGAAAATATACATTGTTTGCCTCTTCCGACAACAGATTCGAGTTCAGTAGGCCGTAAACCATAAGAATAGTGCAAAACTGCTTCCAAAAGTTGCAATTTAAGCGTTTCAAGCTAAAGTAAATATTTACCAAAATTAAAAATAATAAAGGTGCTGGAGAAGATGGAATAGTGCGAAAAATGATAAAAAATAGCGGCACTATCTTATATAAACAGTTACACCATTTTATAACCACTATATAAGAGCAAAAAAAGATGCCTGAAGACTGGAAGAGCGGAATAATTACCCCCTGTTTAAAAAAGGTGCTCAAAAAGATTGTGAAAACTATCGAGGTATAGCACTACTTAGAGTAACATATAAAATTTTATCGTGTGTCTTATGTATGCAGAAATTTAATTTAAAGATTATCAAAACAGCTTTAGAAGAAATCGATCCATAGTATTTGAAAACTTCTTGAAACATAACATAGACCTACATAATTTATTCATCGATTTTGTCAAGCCTTTGATAAAATAAAAAGAGAAAACACAGTGTACGAAGATTTTAAAAATTCCAAATAAGCATATTAACTTAACAAAAATGACGTTAAGAAGTACGAAAGGAAAAGTTGTACTGCGGCAAAGTAACACTGAACCTTTCAACATGCATTCCGGCGTAAAACAGGGAGATGCACTGTCCTTGCCCATCCTTAACATGATTGTGGTAGTAATTATGAGAAAAACCAACATAAACGGTTCTATAAAAACAAATGTTCTCAAGTAAATGCTTACGCTGATGATCTGGTGATAAGTACCTTCATAAATACTGAAAAAACTGCCACTGAAGTGGGTTTATTCATAAATGAAAACAAAACAAAATGTATGCGTGTGACTAAACGGAATTTCCAAAAACATCAATTAAATTGGAAAATATAAGTTTGAAAAAGTCTGGGATCCCAAGTAAACACAAAAAATAATCTTGACGAGAACTAACCAGATGAATGTAAACTGGAAACAAAACTTACTTCAAGTACCACAAAGGGTTGTAACGCCGAAGAAGTAGGTAAGTAAGTAATTAGAGTACGAATTAAGGATAGTATATAAACCAAAAGAACCAAGCTAGGTATGAAGCAGACTTTTGCAAGCTCCTATTAAATTAGTTTCCCACTAAATACGTTATTTTTGTACTTTTTAAACAATATCGTTAAACTTAAGTGAGAAATATAAATTATAGAAAGTTTTATATATTACTTTTAGATTCCTAAAAAAATAATTAACTGAAAATATGTACTGAATAATTCAAAATGTAAGGTCCGGATTGACGAAAAGGTCTCTAAGACTTCTGAAGTAAACTAAGGATTAAGACAAGCTAATAACTGTCATTGATCTTGTTTAACGTATAGTACGAGTACTTGGAGAACCTTTTAAAGGAGAGTAGCATGTATACTACAGGCAAGATATAACATCACAAACATGAGTGGGTTGCGTATTCATCGATTTGTTTCTCTTAATTCGTAGACCAAAGAATTTGGTTTAGAAATAAGTGAAGATAATACTAAGGATCTGGAGATGAGGTATAATTAAGATCAATTTGCACAGAATTTAAAAAAAGCATCTATAAAAGAGAAAAAATATAATTTTGAAATAGTAAAAGTTTTGACTTTTAAGAATGAGGAAAATGAAGAAATTGGTAGATTGGGTAAGGGAAGGAAAAGTGCTGGAGTTTAAAATATGTGAAACAGTCATCAGCCCAGCAGTGCTTTATGCCTGCTACTTTTTGATCTTTAACAGAGATATAGAGAAGAAACTGGAAATATAAGAAAAGAAGAAAAATATATGACGGTATAAGATATAAGAAAGAAAATTATGGAGAAGGCGAACAAATCACGGAATTATGGAAATATACGGGCAAGGAAAAATAACACACATAACAATAATAAAAACATTACGATGACTGGGACACACTACCAAATTACAGGAAAAAAAAATCTAAAATATACTAGAGAGGAAACAAGACACAAATCTAAAAGAGGTCACTTTGACGGAAACAGGTAGTCAGTAAAAGACGATTTAATCCAACTTCGGGTCTGATAATAGAAAAATATTGCACATACAAAAGAGAGTGAAAAAGGATTATTGAAAACTTGCGGTCCTGCTTTATATACAGGGTGTTACCAAAATATGTGGACAGATTTTGTGCGATTGTACATTGGTGATAGAAGTCATTTGAGTATAAAAATACATGTCTGCTGAAGCCGAGTTTCTATGCTACATGGCCCTGAAGTTGCAGCTTCTATTATTTCCTGAGTAGATGAAGTAAAAGTGAAAAATTTTAATTTAAACAGTTGAAAGGAATAACATAAATGAGATATCTGAAACATTACAGCAAGTGATCAAAATTTCTCCCGCCATTACTAATGCATGCTTGATTACGTCGCTCCATAATACAAAAATGGAAAGTATTAATTAAATGTCCAGGAATAAATTATCATGGTCGTGTTGTGAGGGTGGGTAATAAAACCAAACAGCTGAGATGAAATCATAAGAATATGATTCAATGGCACACCAGGCTATATTGTTTAAACCTGAAAATCTCTATACATTTTAAGTTATAAACTGTACTAGTACCGCTTCAACACAGCAAAATATGCAAACCACCTAAAAACCAAGCAAGACTCAATCGAGCGAGTGACTATATGACATCAAAAGGATAGTTGAGAAAGATTATTTTACAAAACTTGCACATACACCTTATGTAAACAGGTGAAGGAGTCCTACATTCAGTAGTGGATGAACACAGGTTGATGAGGATTATGATGAATTGGTATGAACCGCGTACTTTGAAATCAATCACATCGATGAAGCTGTTTGAAAAAGAATATTAATTATAAGAGTAGAATAAAATAACAATTTGGACAAGACATGATTACAGATTGAAGGAGCTATATGTGAAAAAGATAGTGACATTAAAAGTGGCAGTGTGTGACCAATGGGCCCCAATGTGAAGGTAGAAATCTATATTAAAATAATGTTAAGGCTAGTTTTGGAAAAATGATATTGATACAATAACATGAATACATGTGATAGATAAAATGCAAACTACGACGTCACGAAATTTATAAATTCTTCACTTAAGGAGAATTTTATACCCGATACTTGGAAAAATGCGATAGTCGTTCCGATTTTTAAAAAAGGTAATAAACTCGATAGGCAAAACTATCGGCCTGTTAGTCTGACGTCAATATTGTGCAAATCTATGGAAAGATTAATAGCTAAACATGTAACGGACTTTCTGCTAGTCAACATTGTTATACCGAGGGCCCAACACGGTTTTGTACCCAGACGATTGGTGCTGTCTAACCTTCTATTGAGTTTGAATGCCTGGACAACATCGCTAGACTCAAATGTACCAGTAGACGTGATTTATTTAGACTTTAGCAAGGCTTTTGATCGTGTCCCTCTACGCCGTCTCATACACAAACTTGAACATTATGGAATTCGTGGAAACTTATTGAAGTTCGTATAGAAGGAGTTCTTTTGGATACTCCTGACGTTAGAAGTGGAGTACTGCAAGGCTCAGTGCTCGGGCCTCTACTATTTCTGATCTATGTTTGTGATCTAGTGTATAATATTGCATCTCCAACTAACATGTTTGCCGATGACGTTAAACTATAGGTATAACTCCTCATTAAACAATCATATTGTCCTCAAAAATGATTTAAATAGCATTAATGAATGGTGTGAGATATGGCTACTATCTTTAAATGTGGGAAAATGTAACATTCTACATCTTGGAAAAACAAATCCTAAGCTAGCTTTAAACATTGTGGATGAACAATGTGACTTAGGAATTATCATAACGAATGATCTAAAGTGGTCCAAACACATCATCGTTGTCACAAAAAAGGCTAACAGATTAATCTACATGGTGTCTAATTGTTTTAAACATCTATCAAGTGGTAATTTTAAGAAAATGTACAAAACATACATCAGATCTAACTTATAATACTGTGCACTGGTGTGGATGTCGATCTTATTGAACGGGTAGAAAGAAGAGCTACGAAGATCCCCGTTGAACTCAGAGGTTTACCCTATGAACATCGGTTATCGTTGCTTAATTTACCAACTCTGCAATCCAGGCGTACCAGGGGCGACCTTATGGAAACTTTCAAAATAATCAACAACTATTATAACTCTCCGTTAAGGGATATGCTCAATTTCAGTGACTATGATGGCCTGAGAGGTCACAATTTTAAACTGCATTGTGACAGATTTTTCAAGCTTGTGCGGGAACACTTTTTCACAAATCGCATAGTGAGATCACTGAATAGTTTATTTGTCTGTGTAGTCGAGAGTTCAAGTGTAAATTCATTAAAAAACTCCTTGGACGCCATATGAATAAGTTTTAAATAAGTTTAAAATATTACAAATGCATTTGCACATTGATGTACAATGCGTTTTGAATAACTTCAGTCTATACGCATAGTTTAAAATTATTGTTTTTTTTTTCTCTTTAAAATTATTTTCTTTTTTCGCTTTTTCATATTGATTTGTATTTTCTTTTCTTTTGCTTTTGTTAATTGTATATTAACTTCTCCAGAATTTAGTTGTCTTGTTATGTTATTATGTATAGAATATTTGTTTTGTTAAATGTACACAACACAGATGAAAGTTATATCGGCTTAGCCGCCTATTTTATATTCAATAATAAATAATAAATAAATAAATAAATAGAACTAACTTGAAGGTGACGAGAGTCAGGAAAAAAAATATACAAGATAGGAATCCAACAGCAATGGGAATAGATGAAGAAGACGCCAGGAACAAAATATGCTCAGAAAGCTCCGAGGAGTAAGTAACAAGTATAAAGCTGCATGCAATTTGGAAAGCTAAAAACTACGTAAACTAAACAAAGTGTAATTTCAAAATCTTTCACATTCATAGTCATTATACTGATGGGGCCAAAATTATATATAACAGCAATGAGATAACATGAACAAGAAAATAACACGAATTGCTTGACATAATAAAGTCATCCGTTAAGTAAATACAAATGAAAGGTAATAACTAAAAAGATTTCTTGCATTTCGATCAGTTTGCCATGAAAATACTGTGACTTCAGACTCTTACAATATTTTTTTTAGTAATTATAGCAAATACTCACTCCCAGTGGTATCCATCAAGATCAACATCTCCACTTTGTCTAATAATTTTCCATCTGCCATCAGCATATCGACTTCCATCAGTGTTGCCACTATATTTCGACGACACCTGAGATGTGGCCGAGGCACTGTTGCCGAAAATTCCATGTCCGCTTCCTGTGCCTAGACCAGCACCAAATGGATTGGCAGGCTTAATGGTTTGTTTGTTCTGGTTAGACCCCGACCCTAACAAATTTGTAGTTCCAATACCGCCAGATCCCTTTCCTCCGAAAGCACCACCTTGGCCGCGACCTCCTTTCCCTGTACCTCCAAAGGCTCCTGTAAATTGATAAATTTAAATGTTCTAAACGTCATTTGTGTGATCGTTACCTCCTGCATAAGCCCCATTTCCGCCATTGTACGCTCCCCCATCTCCTGTGTAGGCTCCACCGCCCCCTGTGTAGGCTCCACTGCCATCGCCTCTGTAACCTCCGCTTCCGTCTTGGATGTAACCACCAAGGCCATCCGGAATGTAGCTGCCACTATAATCAGGAACGTATCTGCCGCTATCATCCGGAACGTACTGGCCACTGTCATCAGCAACGTACTGTCCTGAGCCAACGTCGTTGTAGCTTGGAGAATACTGGTTCTGGAGAGCTGCCACAGCCGTGAAAACGGCAAACGCTGCAATCTGAAAATTTCATACTGTAAGCTTTGTAAATTTGAATAGATAATTGAAGAAATTGTTGTTTTAAACTACTGTAGTTATTACAAAACGTTCATAGGAGCAAGCTCGATTAATATAACGTAGTTGAAAATTTGAGTTATGATAATAATAATTTTCCTCAATTCGCCTCAGTTGCTACACATTATTATGATGTACAATCAGACCTCGCCGTTCGCGACTTTGCGCTTCGCTGATTTGATTTTACGCGGGGCACCTTTGTGCTCCCTTTTCTTTGCTGTTCGCGGATATTTGCTTTGCCGTTCGCGGATGGAATTGCCAACGTTAACTGTTTCAACTTTCACACACTAACGGCCGGTCTTATGAAGGCCACTAATCCGACGTTAACTTTAATTCGCTGTTAAAATAAACAAAAGCGCATACAAATTTGTTTACTAATGAATAATATGGCATAAGCGCCAACGTTTTGATGAGCTTTTGTTTATTTTAACAGAGATTTAAAGTTAACGTCAAGTTAGTGACCTTCATAAGACAGGCCGTAAGTGAATAAAGCAGACGTATGCGGTTTATGTCATGAACACCTAAATAACATTATTTATCACGAACTTGTAAACACACTTATAGAGCCTATTTCTTTGAATCTCTTATTACCAAATCAGATCTGAAATAAATTGTAAAATTATAACTTGAATAAATAAATGGATATTCGATCTCTAGATTCAAGTGGCAGACTTATGTTACGTATGGAATTTTAGTTTGTATACGCACGTTTATGTATTTTTGAATTTTTTGAAGTTGCATAGTATAAATAAATCTAATTTGTGGAACCTAACCCCGTTTTTATCATTTATGTGTTTACTTGTACATCGCGGTTTTGCGCTTCGCGGCATTCTTCTGGAACGTAACCCCCGCGAACGGCGAGGTCTGACTGTATACGGATGGAATCTAAAATGCAGAACTATTGAAAAACAATACTAATCGGAGTTTCCGCACAGTATGCGAATAAAAAGCGTAAAGAAGCTCTTTTAATCAGATAAAGAAGTCATAGTTGGTTTTCTTCAATTTCTTTTGCAATTTTAAGTCCGAGTTCAAATTCTAGTACATTTTGAATATAAACCCTATACGTCAAAGGTAAGGGCAGATTTAATAATATATTTAATAATTTTGAACTCAAACAGTTAACATTTTGCTCAATCGAAATATGATCCAAATTAATTAGTTTTTTGGTTGAAAATATAATATGAGTAAATTAATGCATCGAACTTATAGAACATAATCTAACAGTAAAAAGTTAGACGTCTGAGGATGAACATTTAACAATCTAAGTTAATTTATAGAAATTTTAGGAAATACATATTGCTCATATGAAGCAATGCTACACTTCTAACATACTTTTATACAGTATTAAAATAGCATTTTATTCGAATAATACTTCAGCTAGTCGAATCACGTTTGTTGAAGAGGTTACTAACTGTATATTTTAAATTAATTTTAATTCTACTACAACTATCAGTTCTTTACCAATTTCAATTGTTTGACAGCAATTTCAATCCTAGTACCCCACCATCTGTTATTTACCAACTTCACCTGATTGTAATTTCATAAATATTAACTGGCCGTCTGTTTTCGACAAATTGTATTTGCTTTGTGTGTGTTCTAGATTATACTGTACTTTCTAATTGTAGAGAAGAACAGTAGACGGTTAATGTCACCGATATATGGGCGCCACGTGGCAATTGTGTGAAGAATTAATTTTTTAATTGTGATAAACCTTATCGTGTTTATAAATTAATCAATGATTTTTTATCAAGAGCGTTCTAATGTAATTCTTTTGCTTGCATAATCCTCGTGTAATATATGTACACTAAATCATTTGAAACTATTTATATTAATAATAAATTAAATTCTGGATTCAGCTTGAACACAACGAACCTGGTGTTATTTGAGTAATATTAATTTTTATTGTAAACTGTTTATCTATGGTTGCATTTAATTACTGTTAATATGTACTTAGTGCTCAGACGCGATTCTTTATTCGAATTTGTTTATTATTTTTTATTATGTATCTATGTAAAAAGGCGGAAGTAATATGGGTTTAAAATACTGATTTGTTTTATCATATAAAAATCGTGGCTACTTATTTAATTTTTTTTTAATACGCATCATAGTGCTGTTGAGTAACCTAATATTTGTACCCATCCAATGATTAGAAATTTTCTGCATGTATTTTGTAGAATTTTATATAATGATTATATTAGTTTAGTTTTTAGTGACCAAACTTGCATTAATATGCCCGGAAAAAGATGAATCCCTTACCGTTACAATAATTTATTCTAAGGATAACAATTAACTTCTGTTATATGCTCTCATTACGTATTACGCAGATTTACTCAAAGCTGCCAATTTTACTAAATGACATTTTCTTCTAACCTAAATTTTTAGAGTTACAGTGACAGTTGGCTACCGAAATTCTAGAAGAAAAGAATTCGTAGAGGATAACAACGAAGAACCGAAAGAAATTGATAAATTACAAAGATGTGAGTATAAACCGAAATGGTGGGTAATTTAGAATTTTGCATCCTAACTGCAACGTGTGTTGCCTACTCCGACAGTTAAGCAGTTGCTTTATAAAAGTCATCCATTGTATAATGTTCTTGCTGATATTACTAGGTTCTCAGATAATTAAGAAGGATATGAAGTTCCTATTTCTCTTCTTGATTTACTAATTAATTACAAATATGTATCAGGATCAGTTTCTAAATTCCGCAACTTAAAACTGATTATACAGTTTGCATTTCAACATACTATTTTTTTTTTCTAAACTAATGGAGCTTTTTGGATGTGCTTTGTTGAATTTTATGATCATAAAATGTTGAAATATCATTTCTAACGATAATGATGGTTTATAAATCTATGAAATTGCTCTGGACGTGGACATTAACTTTAGTTTAAAATACATTTTTAAATTTATTTAAAGGGATTAAAAATTTTCCTTCTTTTTTTGACTTTCAAAAATGTAAGAAGTTGACCAATTTTTAATTGAAATATTGTCAAGTTTCCAAAAATTGACAATTTACAAGGAACATATGAAATATACACAGTAATACATCAACTTTTTATATTATTACGATCAAGAAACAGATTTTGACTTCCCTCATCTAAAAGACAAAGGAAGTATTGTAATTGCGAAAAAACTACCTTCCGAGATTTCTTCAGATCTTCACGTTTCAGGATCCCTCGATCCCTCCTGTTTGTCTGTTTCCGTTCTAACTCAAAAACTATTTGTTAGAGGAACAGGATATTCTGCATGCAGATTATATGTCTACTTGACATGAAACCGAGAACATTTCAGGAAAATATATACAGGGTGAGAGCACCTTAAAATAATAAAATTTTGTAATTTTTTTCGTTATATGAAAAATAGCTAAAAGTATTAATTTACATACACGTTAGGACGTTAGGCTTTACACTTGACGAAAATGGGACCCAACAGATACAAGGTAATATCGTAAAAGAGTCAAAAAGTATCAACAATAAATCCTTTCTGTTAATATAGCAGCCCATCGCATCGGGAGAGCTCCTCGATGGGCCCGTGGATGAGACGTCCGGATTTAAATTCGTGTTGTAATTCGTCGGTAATGTTTTTTTATTTGAAATTAATTTAATTCGCATCACCAAGTATTTTGTTTGATCTACCACTGCTTGTATAAGCACTTATTACGGTACTCGTTTGACACCATTTTCGTTAGGCAATGAAGTTCATTACACCATTAGTGGTGGCTTCATTACCTAACTGAAATAGTGTCATAATGACATTTGCCTGCTAAAATATTTTTGAAAATGACAGATCTAATATTTCTCTTAATGCACTTTTCTCAACTTGGGCAGTTGTAGATAAAATTTTTTACAATACATGTGTCATTAATATATGCTTATATAACTCGTGCTGGGCACTCGTTTGTAACTTACATACACGTATATTAATGATGCTCTTATCGCACTTGTATAATAAATAACTATTATTGTTTCAGTATTATTACGAACGTGAAGATATTTTTACCCCTAGTTTTCTTCAATTTTTAAAATTGTTTAGTGTCACAACGTCCATTTGCGAGGCAAGTTCTGAGTGAAGCCCTTTACAGATTTTTAAGTATTAATTCCTGTCCGCGATAATAATAACTAAATCGTACATTTCCACAGTTAAATGATAAATTATTAAATTTCTAATGAAATGAAACCATTTCGTAATGTCATTCATTGGGAATTTGCTAATTTTCGTTTCTCCAACTCAATACGAAACTTCATTTAAACTGCTTCAAAGCGTTCCAAATTAATGTATTGCAATATTTTTGTGTGCATGTTTAATATAATGCTTTATTGAAGTAGTACTACTCCGAAAAATACTCAATTTACAGAGACCGTATTATTGAAAAACCGATTAGGACGTCTAAATACCGTAAATTTATCTTTTACAGTAGCAGCTTACCATATTAAGCAGCTCAAAACATCAACAAATCAATTTATAAGGTCATAATAAGTCGGTATTTTTACATCCGCTATTTGGCAATTTGCATAGTAGTATGCATGTAAATAAATCAAGGTACGCACCAAATTATACAGAGGTTTTGAAACTTTTGTACGTTGCGCCGCTAACATGGGAATGCTTTCAGCTTTATTTTTCCGGAAATGATGTAGAACCATAAAGAAAATATCTAACATTTTTAAAGCTCTCTGGTATTTATAAGTCTAACATGTACTGGTACTGAAAAGTATAATAAATTAACATTAGTAATAATTGTCAGATGCGATGCTTCATCCTACAGTTTCAAATAAAAAATATGCCAAAGTTGACCATGTCTACTAGTTATTATCATTGAACAGTTTGCAATTTATTAACCGTTATAAGTTTGTCATTGTCTAGACATTAACTTTGTCCATTATGCTATTATTCATGGTCACAGCTTGCATACTATCTATAATAGTTATACAGTGTGTCCAAGATAAGGAGGGCCAGTATGGGGATCTCGGTAATGGCAAGAGATACAAATTTGGTTAAATGGGAAGAAAGTTGCGCAATTAAAGGACTAAAAAAATGACGTCCAGAAATCCTTGATATGATTTTTCGTTTTTGAATTATCTCAAAATAACCGAATTTTTGGATTTTCTTTTTTATTTTTTTCTGGCGTTAATATTAAAGTTAGAGCGAAACTGATTAAACTTCTTTATAGCAACTTTTAGTGGAATTAATGATTACGTTATCAATTTTTTTATCCGAAGTTTTGTCTTCGAGAAACCACCATCAACTTCATTTTTTTAAATACGGTCCTGGTTTTTTTATGCCAAATTTGCAAAGCCCTTGTTACTTTGAATTCAACAATGTACCACATATTATGATTTAATTACGTTTCGAGCGTTTTTCTGATCATCATCAGAAATTTTTTTAGATACGGACCTGCATTTCTCATAATTTTGTAAAAATAAGTTCATACAGTAAGTTAGGCCTTTTTACATGCCGTTAAAATATTAAAATGCACATCATAATGTCATAATTCTGATACATTAATTTAATAAGCAACCAATAACTATTAACAATAAACAAAAAAGAAATGAACAAAAGATAGACAGAAAGAATAACAAAACGAACATCGAAACCATTTAATCGGTATTAAATTTACAGAAGGTATTCAAAAAAATTGCCATCATTCTCTATGCATAAATAACATCTTCTAACTGTAGAATCTAAAACATTATTTAGCAATACTGGCGTTATACTTTGAAAGGCTTCAAGAACCAATCTTCTAAGTTCTTCTTCTATTTCAAAACGTTAAATACCTATTACATTGTTTCAAGTCTTTCAATTCTCGTTTTCTCATTCTTTCTGCCTATCTTTTGTTCATTTATTTGTTGTTTATTGTTAATAGTTATTGGTTGCTTATGAAATTAATGTATCAGAATTATGATATTATGATGTGCATTTTAATATTTTCACGGCATCTAAAAACGCCTATCTTACTGTATGAACTTATTTTTACAAAATTATGAGAAATGCAGGTCCGTATCTAAAAAATTTTCTGATGATGATCAGAAAAAAGCTCGAAACGTAATTAAATCATAATATGTGGTACATTGTTGAATTTAGAGTAACAAGGGCTTTGCAAATTTGGCATCAAAAAACCAGGACCGTATTTAAAAAAATGAAGTTGATGATGGTTTCTTGAAGACAAAACGTCGGATAAAAAAATTGATAACGTAATCATTAAGTCCACTAAAAGTTGCTATAAAGAAGTTTAATCAGTTTCGCTCTAACTTTAATATTAACGCCAGAAAAAAATAAAAAAGAAAATCCAAAAATTCGGTTATTTTGAGATAATTCAAAAACGAAAAATCATATCAAGGATTTCTAAACGTCATTTTTTTAGTCCTTTAATTGCGCAACTTTCTTCCCATTTAACCAAATTTGTATCTCTTACCATTACCGAGATCCCCATACTGGCCCTCCTTATCTTGGACACACTGTATACAGATTGTCCGAAATACGTTTTGAACATAGGAAATTAATGAGTGCGACAAGGAAGACATAAACAAAATGAGTAGCAGGACAAAGATAGAATGTAAACATGGGTAGGTAAATTTTTAAACCAAAATTAAGTCAATGAAACAGACAAACACTTCTGTCAAATATTTTATCTGCCATTAAGGGTATAAATATTTACTATTGTTTACTATTCACATAACTATTTTAACTATTTAAACAGCATTTTAACATTACTAAATATAACAAAGTATTATTTAAGAAATTTAAATATAAATAAAAGATAACTCATTTTAATGATATCATTAAAGAAATGTCACTTATCAAACAAAATAGTTGTCATTTTCATAGCTTACTTTAATAATTCCTGTTTACAGTAACTAGTTTAACTAATATATTAGACGTTTAATAACTCAAAAACGGTATAAGGTAAGGGTAATATATGGTATATTTTTGAAATCAGGAAAGAAAGATCATTCCAAAAATTTAATAATATACAGGGTGTTCCATTTAAAAAAATATATTACTTTTTTGTATCCCCTTAATTATGCACGCCACTGTACTTTTGATAGCATTTTAACAAAATTCAGTTATAACCACATAACTTTTATTTAAAACTTTTTTTTTCTATAGGCAATAATAACGATGATAAGGGGTGGGTAATTTATAATGAATAACCCTGTACAATGGCAGCCTGAAGGCCGAAATAAAATTTTGAACCAAAATCACATTTCTACGAAGCTTCAAAAATGCTCAATAATAGTTAGAATACTAAACTATGAGATAAGAACCCTGCTGGAAATATTTACTGTCTAAAACAAAATTGATCATTACAAAAAAAGATGTATAAAATATGTAAACCGAATGAATGATGCCAGGCTACCGAAAATTGCAATAAAGTACAAACTAACAGGGAAAAGAGATATAGGTAGAAAACGATGGAGTTGAACTGGAAAAGGCCTAAAGATCTATCGCATAAAGTTGTGGATGATGATGATTATATTAAAGTATTGCGTCTGTTGATCAAAATTTGATATTATTGAAAGAAAATATCAGGTCAAATTTATCACCAAAAAACGTCCCATTCATCCACACTCTCCTCTACTGCCCTAAACTAAGGTTTAAATCTATTTTGAGAAAACTTTTTCAGAATTTTACTTCTCCAATATATGTTTTAAGAAAAAGTCTAACAATATTTTTATAGATTCACATTTTTTCAAACAATTTAATGTGCTGTACCTGTTTTTACCTAGATCAAGAGTATTTAAAATAGTTGCATGCAACACATGTAATGATTTGACTATTTATAACTCAATAGTTCTGAATAACATGAATTAAATGTTTATTTCTGCAGTTAAGAGGTGATTGATGGCATAGTTACATTGGCGACAAATAATATCGCAAGAGAAGTAGGTGGAATAGGTCGGTGGATGTTGCAAAAATATTAAATATGCACATCCTTCCGCTTCTGGTATTGCAGTAGGAAAGCAATTACCGATGAGTTCATGGACATTACGCATGGGAGAACTGCAATTACCGTACGATTCATTACTCATTAATAAACGTTCGCAAATTCCATGAACTTTTATAGTATACAAAAGCCCACATGCGGTCCTCCTATTTTTTATCATCGTATTCGCCCTCCGCAATTTTTGCAATTCCATCAAATCCTCGTTTGCTCGACCATGAATTCGCCGTCAAAGATAAGTAAATTATTCCTTGTTAGTGCAACCTTTCCGTATTGGTATGTAGGAGTTCGTAAATTATTAATTATTGCATGTTTAGGAAGTGACTGTATGCTCATGAGCGTTCGATGGCATTAGAAAAGGTTTACCGCAAAAAAACGGCTTCATAGATCACAATCGGAAAAGGCTGAGTTGCGTTAAATATTAGAAAATAATCGGATTAAAATGTGAAAGTTTAACTCAGTCATTGTCTATAAATATATCTTCAGTCGTGACTAGAATTTTTCAAAATACTCCAACCAGCACTTTTCTGTAAAGCTTAATGAGCTTTCTTAATGTTAACAAATGTTCAACTTATTCAGATTGTCTTAATTATGAAACTGAGAAATTAAGTTCCAGCGCCGTTTTGTATACAGGATGTATCAAAAGATAAAAACATGCAATTAAACATTTCCAGCCTTGCTATCTGAAAAAGTATTCCCCAATAGGAAATCATTAAAATTCCGATAATTAACATGTATTGCCGCTAACAAACAGATTTGCACTATTACATAAGGCACACAATAGCTTCATTGTACAAAACGATCGGGTCCAATATAAGATTACTATCTCCAAAAGTAGCACAACGCCTATCAGAATCTAGGAAGAAAACAATGGCAAAAGCTCAGCCTCGAATTCCTAATAACAATTTTGCATAAATTGTGGTAGCTGCTGTTTCTTAAACTTTATGAAGATTTTAATAAAAACATCAGAAGTCAGTGTTGCTTGAGTCACTGCTGTCAGAAGGTCACGGATGCGTAGGTGTCCCAAGTATGCAATTTGACACTTTCATTTCTAACCTTTGTAATAGATTTTCCAAAATAGTTGAACAAAACTAAAACGAATCAATTTTACTAACCCAAATTCGGAGAAAGCCATAAAATGAAGAGATGACGTAAATGACCTGATGTGTAAATAATACTGAACTACAAGGATTCACAAATGTCACAATATTTTGTCTGTAATTCTTTATTTTTATGAGACGGCCTCGTAGGCCCTGCACGACTTTTTAGGAATTTGGGAATTTGAAAGTCATCGGTAATTGTTACAAGGAAAATTCTGGTAATTAATAAAAATTGTCCTCCCATATGCTGAAATATCAGTTTCGAGTGACATCACATTTATTAATCAGAATCGTACAAAAATTCGAAAGTTGTATGATTTATAGCGATGACATTTTGATTAGTAGTTGCAGTAGAAACATTACACAGACAAACTTCTTCAAAATTAGATAAAAGCACAAATTGTACTTCGCACAAACTATAACAATTATTTAGATAGCCAATTTTCGAACAGTTGCTGACGTCTTTAATAAGGGAGAAAATAATTCAACAATATAGTATTAACGGTCATTGTTCACTGTTCAAGCAAAACAACTTTCATACATTTTTTATGCATAATGGAAATACTCATATAATAAATTACAGGTTAAAGTTGGAAATATTATCCTTATATATGTCACCAAATCAGAATCCTAATGCAATTTACATGCTAGCTAAACAAGAACGTCAAAAACGACATTAAATATTAATTTAGTGTACAGTGTTACAGTTTTATCAATACACCAGTTTCGTAATCTAGAAGAGCATTTACTTTGTTTTAAACATATTTTTTATTGTAGATTTTGTTAATATATTTTGCAATAATAAATTATATTTCGATTGAAGTAAGACAATTAATTGCACTTTGAGTATATCAATTTAGGTTTCAAATTGTTTATTTTAGGCATTTAAACTCCAAAAGTATGTTTCGAACCAGTGAACTAAATATGTATGCAAGTGATTTCAATATGGATAAATAATTTTCAAGGTCGTTATTCGTATTTGATACAATTTAATATTAGACATTCACAGCACTGTAGTGTAGTCTACAAAACAGTGGATGTTCGAAGTCAATTGCGTGTGTTGCATTAATAATACTTTCTAAACGCCAACAACTGATTTGTGTACGTCGCGCTTGCAGAGAAAAGATGACAAATTGCTACCGCCGTTTTAACCCAATTGCCAAGCCCTTCATAAACACTTTCCAACGAACTGCATTATCAAAAAACTACTCTGCATTGCCACAGCATGGAAGCACCCAGCTAAAAGAAGTACAAAAGAATAATCGCGTCTCCTGCAAAGTCGAAAGGGTTTACTTATGCAGCTGAACGGCCTAAGAAAAAGTGAAAAAAATTTCCTCGACACAGCGAAAGTAGTGCGTTTAACCCTTTTTTGACAATAGAAACAAGTTCGAAGTTCCAGACTCCCTTTTGTCCTCACAACAGCTAGTCACGCAACCAAAGCAATAAACTCAATATTCGCGCCTGACCAGTCTACTCGACGGACAATAGGCCAAATGTAATTGTTGTTTACATCGGTTATGCGTTATTAAATTACAAGTAACTCCTCAGCGATCCACATAACATTACTAAAGTACTGAAAATTTTTATCATTACGCACTATCTATTCATCGCCTTCTACGTCATCGCACGTTTCAATAATGGTAATTTTATGATTAAAAGTGCTAGACAACAAATGGACACGAAAAATAAAACAACATAATATAGTTCCTTATACCTCTTCATAATTTTACAGTCATGAGTTACCCGTTTCGTTTTCCAAGGATCATAATATTTTAGGATGCTGGTTTTAAGCTTAAATTTATTAGCTCGACATTTCTCTAACTACTAATTAACACAGTATTAAAGCTATAACTTGTGGAAATTTAGATGGAGGCTAACGATAGAACTGAAGAATGTCCATTTTAATTTTTTAACCACGTTAAAATGAGTATTCTTCAAATTTTTTGCTTTATGCAATATATGATTCAACCATGCGTTTAGTTTTATAGGAACTTCATTAGTTTACTACAAACTGATAATTAGTCAATGAATCGCTTTAGCTTGGCAAATGATAGCATTATTATTTAATTAGAAAATAGTTGCAGCTTAAAGGTTAGATGTTTAGATAAGCACGACTGAATTGCTGCATAATAGGTTTACTGAACCGTAACAAAATATACAAACAATTTAAAGAATTACTGAAACAATGTAAAACAGGCATTATGTACCGACTTCTGATTACACTTTATTTCTCTAAATCTAACTAATCTACTAGCTCCTATGCACTTTCATTGAAATATAAACTACTTTTCGCTCTGTCATGATACTCGTATAACTGGGCAACACGAGCGTAACAACTAAAAATAATGTATATGAAATATATACTTTACAATACATTTTTATTATAATTCAACGTAATTGTTATCTCAAATTATTATTGTTTTATATTTTATTAGGCATGCTGATTTTAATTCTTACTGATGCTCGTCCTGTTACCGCTACTGATTTACGATATTTATTAGTCGGATCATAATTTATTATTATAACTACCTATCATCGGTGATTTAAGTTTATTATACAGGTTGAAATAACGTCTCTGAGATAATAACAGTTCACTTCGAAATTAGTTTTACGCTTTTCTCGTAGATTATCGGTTTCTGAGACCAGGTATGTAAAACGCGTAACAACAAATTTTTTCAAAACCCTTCGTGACGATCGCACTTGAAGTAAAAATGTAACTAAAAATCTGTAAAGGCTTTACTCAAAACTTCCCTCGCCAGTGGACGTTGTGACACTAAACAATTTTAAAAATCCAAGAAAAATAGTAGTAAAAATATCTTCACGTTCGTAACAACACTGAAACAATAAAATAAAACACTTAGTAATGCGAATTAAATCAATTTCAAAAAACAAAAATCAGTACTGGAGATGGGATTCGAACTACAGCGCTTGCGAACGTGAATTTAAATCCGGACGTCTCATGCAAGTGCCCATTGAGAACCTCTCCGGGCTTAGCGATGAGCGGCTGCATTTAACAGAATGCACTTATTGTTGAAACTTTTTTACTTTTTTACGGCATTACCCTGTATCAGATGGGTCTCAATTTTTTCATTTTTTTCAAAAGTAAAGGGTCTGGTATAAAGTATTTCCCACTTTCTAACCACTTTATTGTATATTAGAAAACAAGATAACAATCAGAAAAAAGAAACATGCACATTTTTTTAGCTTAATGGAGCACATCTTTAAGGTGACAACCATTTCATCCATGCAAGGACAATCCATATTATCGAACCGTTGCCTGAATAAACATATCGTTCGGGCCAGAAAGTCGGTTTTTGTAACAAAGATCAACACAAGCAACACGTTCTGGAACAGACCAGCGATTTATTTTGACAATAATATTCAAAGCCTGCTCATGGTATGATAACATTAAGATGAATTAAAAAGATCTTAGGTGAAAAATTACAAAAAAAGTTCTAAATATATTGTTGAAGATGGTGGTTATATTGAGGATATTGTGTTTCACACTTAAATTAAACAAATCTCTCATATTTCTTCTATATGATGACACAATTGTTATTTTTTTCGGCAATACCTATACAATCGTAGTTGTTAGAAAAAGAAATGGGGAAATGATTTACTACCTTGTGCCTCATATCGAAACGTATACTCAAATCTGCAATATTTAATGCTACTGTACATATACTAAAACGTATGTCAAAGATAATAAAATACAATCTAAAACTAATAATTATTGTTGATGCTCTTCTTTAAAAAAACTTAAACGTTCAACTTCATACTACAGATGCATCAATAAAATTACACACTCACTGCGTATACAACTAAATCTATTTGATTTGACAACGCGATGCAATGGAGAATTGCTTTGTTCTTCTATATCAGCCGTCCAATAATTGGTTGTTGAAAACCTATCACCCAAAACCTTCACAACCTAGTTCACCAAATTAAGGTCCCGCCTTTAGGTTCACTTAAAGAATTTAACAAAAATCAAATTGAAAAAAGATAAAATATAGTTATACAACGTTAATGACAAACAGGTGGAACGGATAAACAATTATGTAATTAATAAGCTTTTTAAATAGAACTAAAGATACTACCTACAACCACTTTAACACATATTAATAATGAAAATATTAGAGTTTATCCTAGACGCATTATCTATCAGTTTATCATGCAAGAAATTTTAAAAAATAAGTACACAAAATATTTCAAAAATGTAATACGTCTCACAGTTTTAGCAATTAATAAAAGTATTGATGAAGCATGTAATACATTTAAAAATAACCTTTGTCACTGAAATATGCAACAATGTTCAATAATAGCTATTTATGCAACAAGTGCTAAAAGTCGACGTTTATGCGCGAGACATGAAAATTATGAAACGAAGCCGAAGGCTGAGTTTCATAACATGTCTCGCGCATAAACGACTTTTAGCACGCGTTGCATACAATATTTTATCTACGACCTTAATTTTACCATTATTAATCCATAAATATCGATTTAAGAAAGGTTCCCATCTGCGACATTTTAATTTATGTCATAATGAACAGTAGGCTACGCCGCGCGGTGATTGTTTGGCCACGCCCGTGCTGTCAAGGTGAGTTACGAAATGTAATTATTGATACTTCACATATGACTGTATTCATTACATAACTCTTTAATTATTTCAAAAACGCTTTACCTGTAACGCAAGAAGCAACTAGAATAGCTTTACAACTTCACTTGCAGTTCGAAATTGTAGTTTTGTAACCTCACTTCACTTTTAGCCCGTGTGCTAAAAGTAAACAGCTGATTTCTTTAAACACGGTAAACTATAAAACGTCACTTTTAGTGAAACAAGCTAGCGCTAAAAGGCCTACTTTTAGTAGTGGTCGTAGATAAAATCTTTTACATTTTTAAGCATAATAATTTTAAAATTTAGTGGTTTGTCCCTTAATGAGACCTAAGTTACCAATTTGGATTATTTGCACCTCCACATACGAGACTACTACGATCTATACAAAATTCGAATTTACTGAAACTTACTTTAGCCACTAATGTAAGCTGAGTGTCGCTGCAAAATCTTTTTTAACATATTTAAAAAACCCGTATACGAACTTGCGTTGAAAAAAAATGGAAATAATTTTCGGTAGAAGCAATAATAATCGATATATTACCAAAACATAAAATGAAAACTTTTAAGATGAAAACAAAAATTGTCTTTAAGTTCTGTTTTAAAAAAAGCCTGATTGATTCTTAAGTAATTTTGTGTTTTTACTGAGACAATTTATGTTTTACAAAATATTCAATCATTAGCACTTAACTCAAGTGGTAAAATTAAAACTTTGATTTCAGGAATTCGTTCATGTGACATTTAGTTGCTTACATTTCACTTGTAGTTTGTAAAAACGGCAATTGACTCATGAGCAATATTTTGTAATAGATGCCTATACTTTTTTAAATTTTACAGCATAGTTCGTAATTGAAAAATTAGTAGGATAGTGCAGATTTTGAAATCGAATTTTTGTCCTGTCCTTATATAGAATCTAGTCTTTAGGTGCTAGGCATTTAATTTTTATGGATTATTTAAAAAGAAATCAGCTAATGACTTAACAAGCTCTTTTAAAAACAAAAAAATCATCTTTTTACTCCAAAAAAGTATAAAAGTGTGACTTGTATGCTTCTGAAAAATTTATCTTTTTGCAAGAAACCATCGTACCTGAGAGTTTTTTATGATGTCAAAATAGTAGTTTTTCAAATTTCATTTAAAAAAGTAGGCTTTTTAAAATTAATTTGAGTGTGTGAAGTGCCACTTTTTTTCATTCAGTGCCTTTAATTTAAGAATGAACGATTTTAAATCGACGTTGCCATAGTTACCAGAACTGACCGACGCACTTGATTAAAATGAAGGCAAATAAAATTCTGTACAAAATAGGCTTGGATTTGAATATTTAATGAAATTTTAAAAATTCTTATACACAGCTCGTGTTAGAGTGCTTAACTTGTGGTCTAATAACTATTGCATACCAAGGCACTGAAGTTTAACTTTTTATGACGAATGTGGATTTAGTTGCCGAGGCCCGTAGGGCCAAGGCAAATAAACCACATGAGGGATAAAAAGAAACTTCAGTGCCGAGGAGTACATTATGTTTTATTTGAAATCGAGAAATCGTAAAATTACAACATTTTAACAAACATTTGTAGGTTATGTTAACGCCGGTTGACGTTTATCTGTCGCCTCGCCACCTACAAAAAAGTCGTAAAACAATGGATTACTTTAATGCCAATTTCTCGTATTTTAATGACGATTTCGAGGTACTTCAATGCCGATTTCAAATAAAAGATTTTTAAATCAAATACAGCCTCTCTTGATCGGTAGTATAAGTTTTGACGAATTCACATTTTTTATCGATCATAATACGCGGATATACAAAGGTAGAAATTGGTTAAATAGACTTAAGCCCCTTGGGGGTCTGTACAAGCTACCGCAATTTCAAATCATTATGCTTAGATATTAAACAAATATGTAGGGGCTTCATTTCAAGTGAAACACACTGTATAATTGAAAATGCACTATCGTGTACTCTTTAAAATCGATTAATTAGTATGACACCAACGAAGTTTTAACGTGATATTTGTTACAGTTTAATGTCAAATTTTACACGCAAACATCTGTGTTTCTTTTCTGGCGACTCACTGCATCTTATTAAAAACCACATTTCAGCACATGCATCACATTGTCAAATTTTGCTATACACAAATAAATCTTAAATAAAACAAATCAGAAAGGTCAGCCGGACTAATGTTGAGCAACTGAACTTCCACAGCGAGAGAATGTCGTATTGGAAATAAATATGAAATTGGATATCTCTGTTTCGCACGCCTATATACCAGTTGCATGGGATATTTAAACAATAATTTGGGGTCATCCCGCAAGGAATTCGAAATGAGATCAACAGATATTGTGCTTTAAGCAACGAAAATATTTTAAAAACTGACATATAAGTTGAAGTTCAAGGAGAACACGAGATGACTAAATCTATCCCAATCTATAGTAAAAAAATAATTATTAATATGTTAAATATGATATTAACATATAAACAAAGAGAACATGCCGGAACAAAAAGTATATACTATTTAAAATATTGTCCTGCCATCAACAACCTATAGTTACCTTAATGCTTTAATTGTTTAAACTCACTATCCTGTCAAAATAACAAACGTTCCTTTCAAATAAGGAAGTTTTATTACTTATACTGGATATTAAAGATTATTAGAGTATATTTACAGTCTACTGTATATTCATAATATAAAATTCGCCAGCTCTGGATTTTATGTAAAATTCCTATACTTAGGTTTAAAGAATGCGGTTTGTTAAAGATATTAATTTTCATATAAATGATTAAGGAAATAAATAATTTGCTACTGATGAAGAAACACTATATTGATTATTTTTAGTGTGCAACTTTTAAATTTTCCAGTTCTTTGGCCGTATATTAGGATAAGTGTATAATATGTAATCTATCTAATATGAATAATCATTATTAGTAACTTTAATTGGGTTTCTTAAAAATTCATTTTTAAATGTATACGTTTATTTCCTACATACATTTTTCTAAAAGCCTAAAAAATCAAAAATTGAAAGTTACCATGGTTGTAAAAGACGTTTAATAACATTTTGGTTTTTTATATAGTGAAACATCCAAAGCTGATATTAATTTTAAAAGCCTTTCCAACTGACAGAAACTAAATTCGAAGTAATTTATGCCGCTTTATACTATTTTTAAAAATCAAATAATTTGTTACTGTGTTTAAATTAAAGAGTTCTTGTGTTTAGAACAAACTCTATATTCAGAACATAAACATATGCAAGGCTTTAATGACGATTTCTCATAAGCCATTATTTGCCCAAAATAACACATTAAGATAATATATTTTGTTATTTATTTAATCCATCCCAAAAAACCTTATATCCGCAAATACCCAATAAAAAAGGTAAACAATATCAATATAATATATTAATTTTGCTCTGAATTACACTCCACAAAAATACGGATTAATGGTTGTAATGTAAAAAAATTTAAAAATATCATAATAGTTATTTGTCTACCAAGTGTGGAAATGATGGATATTCCAAAACGAAATGAATATTTGCTGACCCAGCATTAGCCAGGTTAACAAATTTCGAATAGTGGACTAACCGAATTTCCACACGTGGCAGGCACAATATTTTTTTAAGAGTCAATTTTGTACCTCAACAAGCATTTAAAAAAGACGCGGAAAAATATGTTATTAAGTAAGTAAAATGTATGTAAATTGAAATGGAAAAATCGAACTTTTCCTAACAAGTTAGAAAATAACCTTTTATGTATCAAGTTGTAAAATTAGTGTTTTCCACACTAGACGTGAAGTTTGACCTACGAGTGCTAGCGAGTTGGGCAACACGTTGTGTGTGAAGAAGATTAATTTTCAACGTGTTGCATACAAGATATTCTGTAATTTTTGGTTCTATTAATTATTATAGTAAATTAATTTACTTAAATCTACAAAGTTGTTCTAAATTTTCATATTGAAACTAATGTCAATATGAAATCTCACATTACAAATACATCATTTTGTGTTCTAAATTTTCATATTAAGTCTGATTGTGCAACTAGTGCGAATATTGCATTATTTTGACGTTGAAAACGACAACAAAATGCCATTATATTAGGTCAAAATTACAGAAAAGATATCAAACCATTATAATTACGTTTCTATTGTACTTTTTTATATTTTTTTAGTTTATGAATTATGAACTTAAAAAATATGATATTAACAAGTTTTACTAAAATTTTTCGTTTGGAAGAAAAGTTGACGTTATAATACAAGTAGTCTCGCCACCCCATTTTTGAGATAACAAATGTCATAGTGATAAAATCATTATACTTATGCGTTTTATTTATTTATTCTTTTTATAAGATACAGCAATTTAAAAAAATGAAACTTTAGTTGGCTTTTTTAAATATCTGTCACAATCCAGTAGCGTAGATTTTTTAAAATCAATTACTTAAACACAAGAAAAACGTAGACGCTTGCATTTTTTCCTTGAGATAGTGTTTTTATTAGATTTGTCTCAAAAAATTATTATTTCTAAATTTTCGATTGTTTGTGAGATATTTGTGCTACCGTAAACCTTCACAATTTATTAAGTGGCAAAATTTGGTTCTTTTTTATTTTAATGTTATGGTTTTTCTGAAAATGTTTGTTTCACGAGAGCCTGTTATTATCTAATAGTCGAATGTTATAGCTTTTGTATCAGAAGCAAATTATAACAATTTAAACTTTTTCGTGAATTTCCTATGTTAATAAAGATTAAAAAAGCAGAGTGCTTAATAAGAAAAAATGATATTCATTGCACAGTTTAAATTTAAAATAATTTCATATCTATTTTATTTTTTTATAAATCTTAGGGTACATATTTTTTAAATTGCTAGAACTTGTTATGGAGTAGAAAAGGTATAATATGTTTTGATTAGTACGCCATTTACTATCTAACAGAAATACGGGAATAGAGTTGGGGCACCCTTTGTATTTATCACCATAATATAAATTTCGTAAGTTGCCCAATGCCACAAAGAAATTGAAATCTTCAAACTGCAACTATAAAAATTTAAACTAAGGTATATTATTGATGTTTGAAATAAAAAGTTGACGTTCACTATATTCTGTTTCGTTTTTCATATATTAGCAATAACGAAAAGTTACCGTTATATTTATTTAAAGTATGTTATTCAGAAATATGAGAAGAGAAAATCATTTAATTTTGATTATCCTTTTAAATTTTGTAAAACATATTGACATCACTTAAGAACAAGTGCAGATAATCTATTCAATTATATTGTTTGAAAAATGTATTTGTTTAAAATAGACACGAATAGGGTGGCGTACTGAAGTGCTATTGGCAATTCAACTGATTGTATTGCTTTCCTAGCCTATGAACAATTACATTTAAAAGTACGAAAATAAATATTATTCGTAACGGTGCAGCAAATGTTCGTTACAAACGCTTTGAAGCTGATTGTATAACATATGTAATCGAGAAAGTTTATTGAACTCAAAAATTATTAGAATGGACCTGTATAATTTTATAAATTTAAATAACAAATTTCATTTTAGCATTTGTTTTGAAAATTTAAAGGTAGGTTATCTGAATTATGAAATTCAAATTAGTACAAACAATAATAACACTATTGATTCATAAATTTCTTTAATAATATATATTTAAACAAAAGGTTAATTTCACTTATGCGATTATACATTAATAAATTACAAAAAACTATTTAAAGTAATTTTAGAAAAGATATATAAAAAATTTAAGGCCACCGCGTACGAAAAATGCATGATAGGTCAACAGGAAAATGTTAAGGCAAAAGCGTGCACCAAAATGCGTTTTAATTTTAATATGACATATCACACGCAAATTAACTATAAAAATAATTAAAGACACCGATTAAGTGCATCAAGGTTGCATCAAAACCGATCCTAACACATTCCATACCGAAGACAATTCACTACCGCCCCCAATTATTACCGTCACTAGTCCTGTCACAGAATAATGTTGAAAATCACTGTTATTAGAGCCGCATACATTAAAATATCACTCCACTTACCAGCACTTTCATTGTAAGCTGTGATGCGTTTCGTGGAGTTCGTGCAACTGTGTCATCTTCAATGATGTTCTTCATTTATACCTCCGCCAGGGTGTGAGATAGGGATGAGGTGTGTCCGCCCATGCAATGTCACATTGCATAACCATAAACAGATTAGTGAACCAGTTCGCCTTTTCCATTCCAACGCATCACTTTCGCGTATCCTTGTTGTTATTGGACCTCTTCGGAATTTATGCACGGTATTACACCACCACTGCACAGGTGATTAATAAAAAAACGGCGGCTGGCTGTGTTGGGAGAACAAGCCCAGATTGCATCTGCTCATTCTTGATTAAGCATTGACTTTGATCATGCACCCTCCCACCCCAAAGCCGACCACGGTGATCGTTTGCAAATAAAGTAATCCTGATTAGAAATTTAAAGAAGGTTCCGGTTGTACACGAGGTCATAATACCAATATATTATATTAGATATGAAGGTAGGAAGCGACAACTACCTTGTTCTTGTAATTGCGAGGCTGATTATGGAAATAGCACCCCACAATGGACAAATTTTTCCAATTTGGCTGAAAGTGATTGGAAATTCCGTGCTCTGTAAATTAATATTTTGGTTTTAGAAGTGCGCGACTGAGTTATTGAGTCTATTATACATACGGCAACATTTGCATCATCGGTTAGGAATGTCAGTGGTAGTGTGGCTAAAAATGCATTTTTCTGCACAAAACTAGGACAAACCTTCCTCCGCAACCGAATTTTTGCAAAGGTGGATATGTTTTTTTCATGCAGATAAGTACTTTCCGTAATTAAAGTTTTAGGTGATTACATGCTCATGATGCTATTAAATAATTATGTTAAGCATTTTAACCTTGTTTTGAGGTGAAACGTGGCGCCAAAATAGTATTAGCGTAAAAGTTTCTTCGCAAAGCTATTAATGCATATAAAAAAAAATTATAAGGAAACAATTTGAAGTATCAAAAAAATCCTACATAATTTAAAATGAACATATTATAATTATTTGGAAATTTTAATCAGTTTTAATGAATATACATCTTCATTCAGATATTAATCATATAATTGAACTATCAAGTATTCCAGAATATTTTCGCGTTTGCTAAAATTACTTTTTAATATTATATACGGAGATTCCGCATTTCATATAGTTTGCCATGTCCGGATCTTTTTTACTTTCTTCTAATTCGTTAAAAAAACTACAGTAGTTATTACTGTTTTCAAACTCGAGATTTTTTATAGCAATATACGTTTTCGTGCCTAATGTTAAAAAAATTGTTTTTAAAATAATCATCCTGTCTGTCTGTATGTCTGTGAGCCTCTGTTCTCTATAAACCCCAAAATTTTTTATTTTTTTGATAAAAATTAAAGTTCCAGAACAAGATCATATAGTGTACAATTATCTACAGCTTGGTTTATAAGGTTTTTTGTAAGAAGTATAATTTTTAAAAAAGTTGCAAAACGTTTACAAACATCTTTTCTCTATAAAATTATAGGAATAAAAGTTTGTAAAACTATTATATATTATGTAATTGTCTATAACTTTTGTCAAAAAACATTTTTTGTAATTGTAGTTTTTGGAAAAATCGCAAAATTAAATTTATACAAGCAATAAAAGAAATTCGTGTGGTGACCACAACCCATTTTTTGGGTATAGTTCAAGTGTCATAAGTAAATATTTAAATAGTTTTAATTTTGTATCGTAAGCTTAAATTATATGGCGCCAAAATAGTATTAGCGTAAAAGTTTCTTCTCACAGCTATTAATGCATATAAAAAAAATTATAAGGAAACAATTTGAAGTATCAAAAAAATCCTACATAATTTAAAATGAATATATTATAATTATTTGGAAATTTTAATCAGTTTCAATGAATATACATCTTTATTCAGATATTAATCATATAATCGAACTATCAAGTATTCCAGAATATTTTCCCGTTTGCTAAAATTACGTTTTAATATTATAGTACACAGAGATTCCGCATTTCATATAGTTCGCCATGACCGGATCTGGATTTACCTTCTTCTAATTCGTTAAACAAAGTACAGTAGTTATTACTGTTTTCGAACTCGAGATTTTTTACGGAAATATACGTTTTCGTGCCGAATGATAAAAAAAAATGTTTTTAAAGTAGTCATCGATGTCTGTCTGTATGTCTGTGAGCCTCTGTTCTCTCTAAAGCCCAAACGGTTTAATCGATCGGCCTAAAAATTTATATCCTCGTTTTTAATATAAATTTGAAGATCTCAGCGGTTTTTCGTTATAATCAGGTAACCGAAAGTGGTACCTTACTCGTATGATTTTTTTTGTTTTCCGGGAAAATTTTATAATTTTTGATAAAAATTAAAGTTCCAGAACAAGATCATATAGTGTATAATTATCTATAGCTTGGTTTATAAGGTTTTTTTGTAAGAAGTATAGTTTTTCAAAAAGTTGCAAAACGTTTACAAACATCTTTTCTCTAAAAAATTATAAGAATAAAAATTTTTAAAATTGTTATATATTACGTAAATATCTATTACTATAACTTTTGTCAAAAAATATTTTTTGTAAGACATAGTTTTTGGAAAAATCTCAAAATTAAATTTGTACAAGCAATAAAAGAAATTCGTGTGGTAACCACACCTCAATTTTAAATGGTTCTAATTTTGTATTGTCAGCTTAAATTATTTTCATTTTAAATTAAGAAAATTATATATTATGCACACTTTTATTTCATGTAATATAAAGTTACTATTTGTAGTTTTTCAAATAGGACAGGAAGCTCACTTTTCTGAAATGATAATAATGTAGTTTCTGACACCAATAAATACCTTTTACCTTTTAAAAATTATAATGTAGTTTCTGACACCAATAAATACCTTTTACCTTTTAAAAATTATATGTATTTGTATATCTCTACCCCCAGTTATAAATAAACATTATTGTTCTTTTTTAATTGGTTTAATTATAATAGGATGCGACAGAATAAACAACAGAATACATTTTGTTCTCTCTCTCTCTGTCCCTCTGTCTCCTTCACTTAAATGTAAATATTCATATTGACAATCTCCCACTTCTAACCTTACATATAACTTGAGCTGGAAGTTTTTCGATTTTCTGAAATGCACGTCACGTATTTTATTCTTTATAAATGTTGTCAAGCGAGATAAACTTAAAATTCACGAAATATGCATCTGCTTTTCACAACTGAACGTTTCTACACAGTATACATATAGTAATAACAAAAAGCGTTCCTCAAGTCGGCTGTGTGGCTTCTGGAATTACATTGTAATATAAAAAGAAGTGTAAAGCAGCTTTCTTATAAAACACCATTCAAAATATGAGAAGTTGTGAAAACCTCTAACTTTGCAGTAAAACATGTTTAATAAGGCGGGTATAAAACACGATTTTATAAAGTGAAATTTTCTTTGAACTTTCAACATTATGTTGCAGACTTATATTAGCTGAGTGTAAGGCTATAGTATATTACAATACAAGATCAATAAATGCACTTTACTATGTCGACAAACAATTAGAAAAACGGGACCCTAAGAATCTATTTTTTCCAGACCTGTTTTAAGCACTGAACGAATGAAGATTGTATCATATTTTTCGCACGATCGAAGAACAAGGATATTTTCGGAATTTTGAATTGTTTATTTACTTACCGCACTAATTGTGTTATACAATTTACTTACTGCACGCTATTTCTTTTAATTTCTATAGAAACCGGTCAGGTGTCGTAAGTTCAACTTACTCAATGTGTTAACAACGCTAATAAGTATATAAAAGAACACGATACTGTAAAAACTAAGCTAACCAGTACCTTCATAGTCAAGTATGGCTCCCAGAAATATTATTTACATATTATGTCTCAAAAAAGAAATATAGGCTCTACAGTCTTTTGTATTTTTACATTGAATCAAATAAAAACTGCAGGTATGAAAACCTTTATTATAGTTTTTCAAAAAGGGGATATCATTTTTTTAGCTGAAAATTAAAACTGAAAAATAAATCGCAATTTTACCACCTGAGTTATATTAAGTAACCTATACGTGAGAGCTATTTTTTTCTAAATATAGAATTAGAAGCTAACCTACAAATGAAATACGGTTACCCTGTACAGAATGTAGCACAGCATGTAAAATCATATTAAAGTTAACTTATTATGCGAAGTATACAAAATACATCTTGAAATAAAAGATGCATGCTGCAGAAAATACCAATAGATTGCTAGAAAATTAATATGGTAATATTCAAAAGGTAAAATGGAAGCTTAGTTTCTTATGTAAATTTCAACTATCAAAAGCTACACTTTAACAATTGATAATTACAATTTAATTTAATAGATGGAAATGAATACTTAACTTCTGAGAAATGTGCATTCTTCTAATATAACAACAACTATGAAATAAAAGGACATCTTCTTCGACTGCTTATTCACTGTATTGGATACTGGTGAATACAACTCTAAATTTTTGTTTATCTTTTGCTGTCTTGACTAATTCCCCGATTGCTCTTAGTCTAGTCTATTGTCTTATATTGCTTGTCCATGACATTTTTCCTTCCTACACCTCTCTTCTCTCTATTTTTCCTTCTAAGATTAATTCTAGTTTTTTAAGCTTTTCATTTCTAACAATACGTCCCAGATAAGCAGGCTGCAGTGGCTTTGCTTCAATTGTTGACGCCTCTGCAGGTGGTAAATGTATTGATGGGTGCATTGAGTTAAGCTGGTGTTTTAGGTGCCGAGTTGTTCGAGGTCTAGATCCTGGAAGCCTGGAGCAGGAGTATTCAACGTGCATTGCAGTGGAGCTCTAGCTGTGGCCAAAGAACCTGAGTTTGGAGCTGAGAGCAGTGTTACAGATATCGATTTGGCAAGTTGCAGGCGACTTGTACGGCAGGCCAACCGAGAATTAAAGGGCCCATTTTCGCTGGACTTTCTGGGGTGCCGTTATGACCTAATCCATCGCAGAGCAGAATAAAGGTCAGAAAACCGTTTATCCTAACATTTAGAACAGTGAATTTTATGTGGCGTCTTTTGACGAGGTCTATTCCCGGTAGCGTCTTTTAAGTGTTTGGTTTTAAAAGTGGCGTTTATGTACTTACGTAATATCACCGAGGCAATTCATCGTTACGTAACAGCATACGTAATTGTTTTAAAATTAAGTCAACTCTGATTCACCACAGCTTTGTTCGTGTTGCCTGCTTCTTTTACCACTTCGGATATTATTCGAAAACTAGTCAAAGAGTGTCGACCAACTCGCCCGGACTTAAAGGTGCTTTGTAAATATGCCATAGTGATCTCCACGTATTCTGTGATCTGCTCGGGCTTCAACAATGTCGTGTAGACCCGCCATGTGCTTCACAAACTGTCCATGCTATTATAACATACGCGCAGCGAGACACTATCGTTAATTCAAATACTAATTACTTACGCCCTCACACAAATGTAATATTATGCTATTCGACTGCATATAAAATTGTTATTACGAGTTTTTGTTGTACGTATGCTCCAGTTAAGACGGCAGCTCAAATTGCTGCTTTTGCTCCAAATACCTTTGTGTTGAATTTAACTCAGTTGTAACTTTCGGTTTAAATGTATAATTGTTGTATTGTTCTAATAAAAAACATTTTATTTTATATAAAAGTCTGCTAGTGTTTTTAGGAATTTCAACATATCCTTTCTCAGCATTGCGCGTATTCCTTCAAAATTATGACTTTAAAGCTTATTGTCAATTGCTCCCTATTGGTAAATATAGCAATTTGTATATAAACACAAACACAAATATAAATAACGATTAAAAAATATCTGTAAACTGTTTTACTCAGAACTTTCCTCAGAAGTGGACGTTGTGACACTGAACCAATTTAGAAATTAAAAGAAACTAGGGCAAAAATATCTTACCGTTTCTAATAATACTGAGACACTAAAAGGAAACACTTCGTAAAACAAATTACATCAATTTTCGAATAAAAACATTACCTACGCTGGGATTCGAACTTCAGCTCCTGCGAATGCAATTTGTAGACATTTTGTGGTATGTTGCCACACATAACCCTGCAGATCTTTGCGTTGCAGCTGTATTAAAAACAACACACTTATTTGTTGCCCCTTTTTGACTCTTAGAACATTTATCCTGTATGTGTTGGGTCTCATTTTGGTCAAGGGTAAAGCCTGAGCTATGTACAAATTATTACATGTATCTATTTATCACTTAAAGACAAACTGTTTTTATTTTTAAGGCATTCAACTGTTCAACCTATATATATTTTACCGAAAATTTCTCGTTTTCATTCCAGGAAGGCATATAATTCGCATGCAAAATAGCGTCTTCCTCCAGCAAAGTTTTTGAATTATACCGACAACAGGCAGACAGACAGATGGAATTGAGAAAACCTGTT
Source organism: Agriotes lineatus (assembly GCA_940337035.1). Taxonomy (NCBI): domain Eukaryota; kingdom Metazoa; phylum Arthropoda; class Insecta; order Coleoptera; family Elateridae; genus Agriotes; species Agriotes lineatus. Next base: position 65,640 of record CALNHX010002465.1, read on the forward strand.
TTTCCTCATCTAGGGACTTTGAAACATGAAGATCTAAAGACATCTCGCGATTAGAATACTTCGTCTATATTCTTCGTGCGTAAAAGTAATTCAGAGATTCGTCTTTTTTAAGTTAAAATCGTAAGTAACTCTTTTATCGTTTCATTACTACTTAGTGAAAAAGTGTTTAGAAAATGATTGCACTTTTAATACAAGTTCTGTTAATTTATAGTATATCTAAAATAAACTGAACTAATTCGAATAAACCTGGCATTTCGGTGTGTTTATTAATGCCATTGTGATAATTAATAATATAGGTAGCCCAATTAGAATTCGGCCAGTTCATTTTAGATAGACTATACTATAGGCAGATGATAATAATGGTTGAGAAAATAACAGTTATTCAAATATAATTTATTTTCAAGCTGTATTTATTTTAATCAATAGTTTGCAGGCATTTACCACCACCGAGTGAATAACGGCATATAACAGTTTGTAACGGAAACGAGAGGAACAACCGCGCAGCAACCAAGCAGAAAATAGCAATTTTACATAATTAAAGAATTTTCACACCTCTATAATGCGGTGGAAATTTATTCACATCACGCACTAGTGCTTCTTTCATCGTACAGCTAAATTATTATTGTTATTATTTATTAGACGGCTTACGCAACTCATTTTCCCATTTTAAGAAATTTTAATGAACTGCCATTCTAATCGGTTTGCGATGTCTGTATCAATCAGTCTTGTATTTTTCTTGTAGCATTTGTTAACTAGGATTTCAGAGTTGAATCCATCGATCTGATCATTGACGACAGAGAAATAGTTAACATAATTAACACGTTGCAACTTGCAAGTGGGCGTTTTTCCTCCACTTTACAAATTTTGGCGAAGGTTATTGTTGTAGGATCAAGCCCAAGTGGCTATTACTTGTGTGAATTAGGTTAATGACTATACAGAACACTTTTAATAATTCACATAAAAGTCAGTCAGTAGGAAAGGCAAATTTCGTGAAATCGACATTTCAAGCTGATTATTATGTTTCTTAGAGGCATATTAAAAAAATAATAAAGTGAGGAATCCTACTAATTTGTTAAACAAATACGCAAATCGTTTAAAGGTTCGGACACAAAAGCCCAGATTCTTTGTTCTACATAAACAAATTTGCAAATGTCAACACGCTGCATATATAACAAAATATAATATGTATCCTTGTAAAAAAGCTCATCTTATAAAACAAAATATGAAACACACAAAAAATGTTTTGCTCAAAAAAGCGGCGAAGACAGATGCGTTGCTAGTATCTATAGCAACAATAACATAATGTATTAATTTATGCCAACATTTTTAAAGTATCCTATTTCCTCATTAATAATAGCAGGCAATAAAAGTCGGAATCAAATGTCGTTAATGTGTACAATTTAAATTCCAGAATTTTCTAATAAGTCGGTAAAACTGTGAATTTACAAATAATTAATTAATAGGCTATAAAATAACAGCAATTTCTGCTATTGATTGAAATTTGGCGTTTGAAAGTGCAGTGAATTAAAATCGGCATGCTATTAGTTGCGAAATTTTAACGTAAAATTACACCTAACTTCAAATTAATCAGATTTCAACCTTGAACAGCATTCGGTTAATTTCTTTGTGCATTAAGAATTTTGAAAGTCAATTTGCAATGTAAATGTTATTTGAATGGTTAGTGAGTTTAGATATTCTTAAAGTGTGTATGTCAGGGGACTATAACAGTTTTTGTTGAAAAATCTACTTTGCGTTACTACGTTTTCTTATTTTAAGTATTTATTTTCCTAACGGCTATCGAACGTATGAAGAGTAAAGGTATTCAGAACACTCACGAATTTACTTAGCCCCTTAAAATAAGCAAAAACGTTCTGATGGACATATGGTTTCCGATCTGCCGTTATGAAGACACGTTTTTCTTTGTTAACTACACATTACTACATTGGGCATTCAAGATTGCAAATGGACGATATTAAAGAAAATGTTCAAAGTGATCATCTTGCATCTAAATATAAGCTACAATAAGCTCTAGCGATTGACGAACTCGTTCGAAAATCCCTAGTATTTTTTTCACAGGATCCCAACAACCTTGAAACATCTGGATTAGTTCATCTATTATGTTTATTTTTCGTGCATGAACTAAACTTTACGGTGGCCCCAAAAGTAAAAATCTAAATCATTCGGATCCGGTGATCTCGGCGGCCAAGGTCGCGGACCAAAGACTATGTGAACTGTTGCGCTTATTTTAACTTCCTAAATAAATTTTCAAATTTTTGGAATACCTGTATAAATTAAATTATATTATTCTCCTCATTGATTAATTTAATTTCACAACTACCTAAAATCACCATAATCAAGCCCCCAAATGTCCACAGCTAGCTCGCAGGAGGGGAGGTTTTCGGTACTAGCGAAGTCCAGTCTTGTTTCGGGATAGGCTAAATAGGAAAATACTTGGGCGTCACCACGAAAAAATCAATCCATAGTTCAATAAATCCACTCAATTCACGGCCGAAGCAAAGTGGATCTAGTGGAGAATAGCCTTAACTATTAAAGAGCAACTATCCTTTTAGAAACTCTTAACAATTTACTGTTCAAATGTTAAGCACAATTTTTAAATGTAACGCTCCTGAAGGACGCGGTTTCTTACTGCTTATCTTATTAACCTTGTTACCCAAAGAATCTCAAAATATTACAAATGGGGTATATTAAACTATTTAAAAATTATTGGAAATGTTCAACAAGCAATCTAAAATATAACTATAGTTATGCAATACCTAAAACAACTTGCACAGTTCAAAACATATCAAATAATAAGGAGGCATCGCACAACGGCGAGACAGCTCGACTCAAAATTGTAAATTTGGATTGTACCAATCAAACCATCATACCTGGACTGTACTATCTCGAACTGCCTTATGCACCTTAATAAAACAAATCATCGGTAAACGTTGGCAAAACATAATACATATATCGTATATGTATTACCAAATTGCATTAAAATCAAAAGAAAAACAACATGCAATGATTATGTTAATAATCAAATAACGTTTGTTAACTTACACATACACTGAACCGTTCGAACACTGCTAAACATACTACTATTTAAATTTTAAATTACAGCTGAATATCAGTGCTTAAAGTTGCCTTTAACAGGGGTAGATCTACAAAAAAGGGGATGATATTATTTCGACCTTGGACCGTTGTGGACACAAGTTGCCAGGTCGACGTTGATTAAACAAACAATCCAGATCTACTGGTAGCTATCTATTAGATCCGCATTAGGGATGGCGAGAAAATTACATCTGTTCTACCTTTAATTAACGGAAGTATTTAAAGATGTTTCGAAATCTGGAATTAATCCGAAAATAATTAGCAAGCTGACACAGTACGCGACATGCGATGCTCCTGAAATCGATGCCATTAAAATCGACGCCGCTTTCCACAGAATAGCTTGGCTTCAACATAACGGAATGTTTATTTCGTACTTATGGAGTTAATAAAATGAAATACTTGCTCAATGGTATTTACATTTATTCACCCCAGCTAGTGGAGGTAAATGGGGATGCCTATATTCTATGACACTTTTTCTAATTACAAAGTTAAATAATACAATTAAACTGAAACAAATATCTATTTCTAGTACGTGTGAAATTATCCAACAAAAACATTGTAGTGGCTCTAAATAACTGTAAAATTGGATTAAACACTTTTATTTAAAGCTAAAGTAATACAAATAGCATTAGCCAATACAAAAATTATTACTTATTTTTCAACTAGGATAAATGTAAATATGTTGCTCTTTTTCAGCTGTGCAAGAATTAAGTAAAATTGCAGCAATCGTGTTAAAACTAATTGTAGAATACAATTTTTCTTTAAACAATGTCTATATCTTAGTACAATAATTTTTCCACTCTTCTTATCAATTTCATCAACAGAACACATATTTGTATGATAGTTTTTCTATTCCTACTAATAAAATTCGACTCTTCGTTTTTCTTTCATTTTATTGTCTCGGTTTTCTATTTTAGTTTGTAGAACCTCTTGAGTTAGGAAATGTCTCTATATTTAACTGGGTTTAAACGTGGTACAATGCTGCTTTATACTTTGTCAGTATATGCTGTCGCTTGATTTCTATTAGCAGTAATTGCATTTGCAAACGTTTCCTTTATGTATACTGGAGTGTTTTATGTCACCTACTGCCTAAAAGACGAAGAAGAATTGGCTCTAGATGCACAGTGCTCCTTAATTTATAATTCTGGGACAGAAAAATCGCGTGTAGCACCATAGTCATCATTTTAAGCTTGTAACGTGCTAGTCCGTGTCACCTTCGTATTTAATAATCACCTTGGTATTTAATCATTATTCTGCTAGGCCTAGAACTAAACTGTACACAGGAAAGTGCAAGTCTGCGGAACACTGATCCCATGTGCCATTTTAGAACTGCATACGACGGAGTGACGTAACGGTTTGGTGAGCGAGTGGAAGGACGGAGAAGCAGTCGTGCAGTAATAATCGACCTGCGCGTATGTCCACGTAAAAAGGGACACCACGCGAAGTATTATAAAGTCCCAGCTTGAGGAAGCATCCCCGAGATACCGCAGTGTATAGCAAAAATCGGCTATTCCGGCGGCCAAGGGAACCAGTCGACCTTGCCGACACACGAAGTCTCTGTAGGAGCAGCGACCGAAGCCAAGGAGCTGATCTCTTAGTCATCCTGCTACGAAATAAGGGCAAGTTTCGTTACTATAATTACATTTTACGAGTGAATGTATGGCCTAGGAAGATTGGGAAAGACCAAAGCCGTAATAAAGAATTAACTGCTATTTAAACGCATTGTGGCCGGAACGAGCAATATTGACATTTGCCGTAGCTGCACTGAGGCAAGAGCGGGCCTTATGCTTCTACGACTGGGTTATTAAGCAAACAAAGAGCAACCTAAATTCACAGTAAAATAGAGTATAGGGCACGGGAAAAGCCACACTACAAGTTTGAATGTTTGGGGTGTTAGACATACAATTTTCCTCTAGTTGAATTTTACTTCTAAACTTTTGTTAAACTATAGTATTGATCCCTGCTCTTGAAAATGTTGAAGAATCTACAGAAAAACAATGTTAATTAATTTTATAGTTTAATGTTGTTTTAACAAGACGTTACTGGCGTAGCTGTTATGTCTATTAAACATGAGAACAGCTGAGTGATCGAACATTTGTGCTTTTATAGTACTTTTCAACATAAGTTACAAAATAAAAAAAAACATTAAAAAACTTAGGCTATTCGATGCATTTTTGTGTTTTACTAGTTGTTTATAAATTTGTTTCTAATCCTACAACGCTTCACACTAACCCTCTATTCACTTGTGTTGACAAATATAAATATGGGCTTAAGGCAATGTAGGATACCCTGTGTTTAGTCTTGGATTAAACAGACATAAATTTCAATTCAAAAATGTACAAAATCCAGTTCATAAGTTTTAAATACAATTCTGCTTTCATAATCGGCCGGTTTAAATGCCGCTATTGCCAGTAAGCATATTATGTTACGACATGACCTAGAACTTCGGGTTCAGTGTAACATACTTGCAGATAATGCGGAAACAATACTGGATTAATGCTGACAGATTATTTTCAAATGTTATATCGCCACAGTAAAATATACTTTGTACTTTGAAATCGTAGTAGCTAAGCAATTATCTTTGTATATATAGAACGCTATTTTTGTAATAAAATCAATCGACTATTAGAGTTGTATTCATTTATATCGATGCTACCCTTCTAAGCCATAAAATTATGAATCGTGAGGCTGCGTTTCAGGGTAGCATAATTATCATCCCTTTAAGTAACATTGACTACATTGTCTTAAAACAGGGGTGCAGTCTCACACCTGTGCTTAAACTATTAGGAACAAGAACCAGTGCAAAGTAACAGAAACCCGATCCAGCCTCCAGGCAATTCTGTTCACCCTGATAATATCAATATTACAATTAAATTTAAATGATGCCTGATGTTATCATGTATACATTTCAGTGAATATTGCAATAATATATTGATTCTAAGCCGAGCCCAGAGAAACGACGAATTTACGTAACATTATTAAAGCTGCTGCTTAATTAAACCACATTTCCTGCTGATCCAGAAGGATGCATTTCAATTACCACATTATAGTATTATAGGGTGCCGCATTTTACTTTATTCCTGAATATTTCGGTAATTTGAAGATGTGGGATGTTTGCTAAATAAAAGAAAATTACACAATCTAGTGCTGCCTGATGTTCTAAAAACAAATTTAATCTAGCTCAGTTAGTTTCTCAGATACCTGAAAACACTGAAAAAATACTGTGCTGTTTTTGTATGGAAAAATATCCACTTACTTAACAAAGCTTGTTTAGACACCTTTTTATGGTTACTTTTGTAATGTACTTAAAAAGTTTTGCGAATTTATCAGAGACTATCACAAGTTGTTTTTTTCTTAGACACTATACTAACCCGTATGAAGCTAGTAATACGCTTACGCAACACCTAATAAATACCTTTTCAAATTATGTAACTACTTTTTCTGTTTTTTTTTTAAATATTTTTTCGAGAACTAAGACAATATTTGGTGTTTTTAGTAGGTTTGATGATTGTAATGAATATCTGAAATTGGCAAAAATTTAGATTTTGCGACTCTTTAACTTTCACAATTATTGTTTTTTTAACGCTTGATTTTAGGTTAAAATTTATTTTTGATCAAAATTATAAACGAATGCGATATCGCTTTTAGTTCATACCATTTTGAAGCAATGCATGTGTTCGGTAGGAAGTCTGCTAGTTCTTAGTTGTGTACGCAGTTCTCTTCTGGCTAGTTGTTATACTTTAAGATATTTAGAACACTGTAAACAACTATTTAAAATGTCCAAGTTTCTTATTTGAAAGAAATAATTGCAACTTGCCTGAGAAGGAATTCGAATAGAATCAGGGAGAAAAATGTGACAAGTGACAACGGTTCCCTAAAATTTCACATATTATTTCTAGTATTTGATGCTTTGGCTGACGTTGATAAGTAACTGACGAAGATATTTACTATAACCTACTAAAAACCGATCTAAACATTGCTGGCACCTTCGAAATTCTTGTACTGATGATAAATAATTTATTTGATAAGTCAAATGGGAAAACCTTGATTAAAAAATAAAACCGACCGTGATGAATAACTTCACCAGATTTGGAAATAACAGAAAAGTTGACGGTTGCTTTTGAAGATAAAGAACCTTTAGGATTGTAGTCAAAGCATTTATACTATTTGGTGTTTTAATGTGCAACTGTTAACTAAACTACGACCTCTTCTTTTTTGTAATATAATTAATTATACAAGATTAGTATTTTTTAAGCTTTCTAACAATAATTTTTATATGCCAAAATTAGAAAATTGGTTGTTACGTTGTTTTAAGACATAATAATTGTTTAAATTATTGTTAGAAATTATACTGAAAAAGTATAAAATGTACTGCGCAAGTCTAAATCTGCATTGTTGTTCAGATCAATTACTGGTTGATTATTCTGGCCCTCAAATTTGATGTTCTGAAAAAGTATTAGCAGCGGTTTGAAACTATAGCAAATAACGCATAATTATTTGACTCTGAATAGAAGTGTGTCTAAGTTTCTAGTAAAATTACTCAAACGCTTTGTATATATGCAAGTTTCAAAATGCAACCCAGTAAGGCGATTGGCTACAATTCTTATGCCGTGACCAAACAAAGAATGGTATAAGAGCAGATTAACCTAGTAAGGTGACGAAATACCAAAGCAACTTAGTTTAATGAAAAAGAAAAGTAGTCTTGTACTATAATGCAATATATTGCCTTTTGTTATCAGATCAGTTTTAGTGACAGCTTAAAAGCCAATTTGCAAATCCCATTAGGTAGTTCGTGTAGTGAATATGTCACAATGTCTACCAGTATTTTATGTTAATCAAGGAAGACAAAGAACATTAATTGATGGTACTACTGGAGCAAATATTTGAATGTTCTAACATATTTTATTAAGGGCCGGTTGCAGAAAGCAATGTTAAGTCTGGTGTTAGCTAACGCTACGTCAAAGTGAACAAAAACGAATCAAATCTCAAATGCTTATGGTAACTAATACATTAGTAAACAAAATTTGATGCGATTTTGTTCACTTTGACGTGATGTTAGCTAACACCAGACTTAACATTGCTTTCTGCAATCGGCCCTAAGTGTATACGATGAATCAATATGAACAATAAAAGTTTTAGACGTTTGCTACTAAATTTACACAATTGTAAATTAGCAAGACCTGAACGAAAATAAAAATTATGTATTAAATGTTTGTCAAGTTCGTATAAAACTAGGAAAACTATAATTAAAATAAGATCAACATAAGGATTAAAGGAAATTCCTTACTAATAACTTTGCTATAAACCATTCTACTACTGCTTCCGATGCCTAAATATTAAGAACTTGAGAAACTTCCTGTTGCTGATATATCCGTCTGCGCTGTTTGCCTTTAAATGATTATTACTCTCTATTTTATATGGAGATGTATGAAAAACCTGTTGCATTGTTTCATATGGGCAACCTATTGTTTCGCTATGTAGTAAAACAGCTTACATATTTTACTTCCCTTTATCCAGTTTTGAATTTAACTATTATTTGTTGAGGTATGAACTAATATTCCCCGAAATTGTGTTTACGGTTACAAGAAAGTGTAACGTCTTCACTATCAGTGGCACTAATTATCCAAAATTACTGTATGTGTCCAACCATCATCTAACGAACCCAAACTAACATAGTTTTGACGAACCCATAACCCTAACATGGCAATTAATAATTTCTAACTGTAATCCACATTCTTGAAAAGTATTGTGTTATGGCGCGAAACTTGCAGATAGATTTTGATGTCCTTATACAATAATGATTTAGCTCTTCAATGTTTGCAGATACTTACTCAAAGAAATAGCTAGTTAAAGCAAAGGACATTGACACTGTTATATTAATTTTTGCCCCTAATGGGACGAAAACATGCCACCGACTAACTCGGGAGACGGTCGGGGTCGAACTAAATTATAGGGCGCCAAGTGGTTCCAATTCGGACGGTTTCCAAAGACTCGGTGAGCTGATAAACCACCAAGCGACTCAAATAGTAAAAAAAATTATATAACAGTGACACACAAGTATACATAAGATGGTATAATGATAAAACAATCAAAGATAATTAACAAGCAAAGGTAAATGACAAACTCTAATTTCTGGCTTACACAAACCTTCAACAACAACTATCTAATTTCTTAACTACTAAATGTCACACGTTCAAATCACAAAATAATATATCGCAAACCATGCGTGTTATCATAAATCAACAATTACATGTGGGAAAATTGCTTCTATCCGATTCTCAGATACGAACATTGCTGCTGAGTTATACTCGAAATGTACCATGTTTTTGTGGTTGTTATGACTTGTTGTGTTTATATGATATTATTATTATTATTTAAATACATAATTTCATCATCTCAAAGGGTTGGGTTTCTACATCCTAGCAAGTATTATCTTGATTTAATATAAATTATTGGAAATACATTTGATATCAGCTTAAATATCCTGGTATTCTTTAAAGAATTTACTTGTAATAGCTTTGAACAATGCTTATTTTCTTGAGCTTATCTTAGCATAAGCTTTCCTGACCTTTGTGTTACTTTTCCAATTGAAACTAGGGCTTAACTCGAGCCCCCAGAAAGTTCCACGATGCCTGGGACCCTATTTCTCCGTTGGCTTGCCGACACAGGCCGCTGATGCATTGCAGGACGACTCCTGTAGCTCGACCAAAACCGCCTCCAATTCAGTTGTTGTCCCACTCCTAGGGCTCCAACTACGAAGGACCCACGAAGGAAGTATAGTTATCGCGAAAAAATCACCTTTCAAGATTTGTTTAGATCTTCACGTCCCTAGATGACAAAAAAACAGGTTTTCTCAATTCCGTCTATCTTTCTGTGTGTAACCGGTATAACTCAAAAACTATATTCTGGGGGAAGACGATATTTCGCATGCAGATTATACTATGATTTCCTGGCATGAAACCGAGAAAATATCGGTAAAATATGTGCAGGGTGAGCACCTTAACAAATAAAATTCCGCCTATTTTTACTTTAACCCAAGAACTGCTACTTAAATAAAGGTAATATTTTGCACATAGCTCAGGTTGTTGCCATTGACGAAAAAGAGCTATTTTGGACCCAACATATACAGAGTGCGCGCCTTAAAATAATAAAACTTTGTTTCTTTTTGCTTTAACTGAGAAACAGATAAGTAATAATTTACAGATAGCACAGGTTTTACTCTTGGCGAAAGTGGAACTTAAAAGATACAGGAGAAATGCTCTAAAAAACAAAAAGAAGCAACAAATAAGTGCGTAGTGTTCAATGGAGCTGTATTGCAGAGATCCGAACGGTCTCATATGGCAGTGTGCGACAAATGTTCGAGCGTTGAAATCGAATTACCAGAAGCTGAATCGAATTCCAGCGCCGGTAGTGTTTTTTTATTTGACAATTGGGGTAAATTGCATTACCAAGTGCTTTCTTTCCCTAGTTTCCTGTTATTTTAAAATTGTTTAGTGTCACAACGTCCACTTGTCCGGGAAGTTCTGGGTAAAGCCCTTAACAGATTTTATTATTCTGGGGTAACGCACAAATTGATTGCAGCTGTTCGTTTTGCCTCTCTTGTTTTTTGTAAACAATCATTTTTGAAATTTTAAACGTCAAATATAAAAAAAGGTATAACATAAATGATTCTTAATAACAACTCCAAATACTTCTAACTAGTTCTAAATTAAAAAAACTTTCTAATCTAATTTACATTGAAGTTAATGGAGGCTGATAGCTGATTGTACTCCTACATATTCTAAGAAGTTTAAATATTATTGATATAATCGATATGAGGTATAGAAAGTGATCTCAGTACGATGCTTAAATATAACCTTACACCAACGAGTGTTTATAAAATTAATTAATAGATATAAAAAGTTAGGCTGAATCGTTTTATTAAAGTCATGCAATTTGAATTTTTATTTTTTAAAGAACACGTTATCATACATTATGGGAATATATGTTTCCTATTACTTTGTTTATTCCACTTCATTTTAGTATAGATATGATGACACTCAAAAATTCTTAGAAATGTTAAAATTGTAAGTAACCACAAAGACGTATAAGAGAAGACTAATTCAAATGAAAATCAGGTTGGAGGAAGGTATTAGGCACTAGGCATTAGAAGCACCACCTGAAAAAAGAAAGCAAAACAGGAAAACCAAGATTTGGGAAGACGAATTGAAAGAAGCTACAGAACTAAGAAGAATGAAATGCAGAGAAGTGAGAATCAAAGAACAAGGTACACATACTAGACAATATAGAAGAGGAAGTTTTTCTATATCACCTAGTACTTCTTTAATTATCCATTCAGAGTATATGTCAACAATTAGCGGCGAAAGAATACATCCTTAGCTAACCCCTCTTTGTATTTCAATATTTCTGTAGTTTTCTTTCACACTTCTGTCAGAGTATGTTGGCTATATTTCTAATATGATTATTATCAATTACTGTGTCTTTCATTCCGTGATAAACATTTTAGTCGAATCTCTCTATACTGTACTGATCGCCTATTCAAATTTGTAATAAAATAAATAAAAAAGTGTAGGAAAATCACAAAAAATTAATAGGTGTTTTAATGAGCATTATTGTGCTGTCTTAGTACTTATTAAAATGATTAGCTGTAATTATTATTTGCAAAATAAATGGTTTATTGCCTTTCCTATTTTATTTATTAGCAACCAATTGTAAAATAAATGCTCCGGCTTTACATGAGAAACTCAAAATCTGCTAAGGTTGGGTTGTAACATCCATTTTTACTACTGAGTATAATTTTTACACAAGTATGGAAAACGCCTTACTTTTCTGTGTCTGATAGTTTAACCCTTAAATTCACGGCGAAAGCAGAAATGTTCTGAAAGCACAAAATTAACGTAATGTGAATGCAAATCACCAACAACTGACAAATTCGCCTCAGGTAAATATTAGCAATGCAATTTAATGACTTAGTATGGCTAACCTGTTTTGTTTTCTTTCCTGGCGTCAAAAGGGACGGGGAGATTCAATTGCTCTAGAACTTGGACAGCTTTCTTTTCGAATTCTGCATTTTCAAAGGACGCTACCTCGATAAATACCTGCTGGAAGGACCCTGTCAGCTAGTACCTGGTTCTGGACCTCCTACGATGTCTGCTCTAAATGGTGCACAATTCTGGAGACTCCTCGAAAATGTGGGCTTCGTACGCTGAATACGTTTTCTAGGGACGCCACGGCGATTACTTATCTCTGGAATGCCCCCGGCTTCTGTTCTCTGAATTAAGGCACCAAGGATGCCTTATAACTAGTCGAAAACAGGCCCTAAAGTTGGATTCAAGTGCGGGAACCTTTCAGGTCACCTCCCTCTTAACTGGTACTTTATAACTCGATGAAATTACGTACAAATAAACTCTGCAGACTGGAGATAAATAAAAACAAACACTTGGCGCAAAATGAAAACTTTTAATAATCAAAATTCAACAAGTTTTGCGAGTTACTTTTTACAACAGCCTTTTTGTGGCGTCGCTAATAAAATAATGACAAAGGAACATCTCGTATCTGAGCAACATAATTATAATTGTTCTGGAGTAAGTTTTGTACAATGTTTTTCTTAGAAACTAAATTGTTTTGCATAATTGTCAAATGTAACACTATAAAGCTCTACTTTTTTCACTTAAGTTTTAATAGCACTGGTTTCACAAGTTTTCATTAGCACTGCGATATGACTTTCTTCTAATTTTAGGTTGCCTTATCACTGCTCTTTGCATTATATGCTTCCTTACACCGCTTTTGCTTACCCGTCAGCTTGTTTACCGTTTGTTGGCATGATAAATTTAACTACTAACACTGCATATGACTTTCGTAACGCCCCGAACATCTCTGTATCTTATTAAATTTACAATATTGTCTGGACGTTACAATATCCAGCCTGCAGGCACGTAAATTAGGTGCATTTGCCACAACGAACATAATTTTTCAAAATTAAGTTAAACGCAACCTTGCCGATACTGTTTAATCTATGCTAACCTCTGTCAATTAAATTATAGTTACTGCTAATCATATCTTGTGCATTTATTAATGTATGACAATTACTTAATGTTGTAATAAACAAAATACCAGTTCTCGGCCTTTTTGAATCTTTCTTTCATTTTCATGTCTTAGTTATGCAACCAAAATTGCTGTGAGCATTAAATCATTACAATATAGTCTTTAAATCTTGTTAGTTTTTCGCCAATATCAAAAGATAAGCTTCCCTTTCTATATGTGGTTCTACCAGCAGTAGTATGTTTTCGAAACTCAACTGCTGCTTTTACCTTCTTATGTAAGTGGAAGCTCTCGTGTCTTCTTTCACATTATTCAATTCCTTCGCATTCTTGAGTATGCCACTCGGCCTTTGCTTCTTATTTTCTCTTTATTTCAATATTACGTTTTTTCTATTTTCCATTATAACATACACCTCTTGTATTATTTTCTGATTTTTAAAGGTAACTGTGTTTATTCTGCTCTTGTCTTATTTTCTGATTTTTAATATAGACTGTGTTTATTCTCTTTAGATGTTTGTGCTTCATTATTTTCGTCGTATTCTAAATTGTTCTATTAACAAGCTGTGGTTCTAGGGGACATCAGAGGCTGTATATGTTTTAACAGATTTTATAGCATTTTTATATCTATATTTATCGTGATTTCGTCTGATTATAAATAGATCGTTGTTATGAGTCTGCTGAAAAATCCCATGTGCATAGTCGTCTCTTTGGAAGCTAAAATGATATGTTCATTATGCTTAATTGTTTTTCGATGCAGAACTTTATAAATCTCTTCCTTTGGTATATTTGTATCCCAAGTTTGTAATCCTCCACTACCTCTTCGTCCTTGCCGCACCCGACTTTCGCATTAAGCTCGCCCATTAAGATTGTAATATCACTTATTTTGGTGAGTCGTATTCAGTTGTTTAAGTTGACATAGAATTTGTCAACAACGTCATCTTCACACCCTGCCGTTAGTGCACACACTTGAATAAAATTAATATTCGCTGGATTGGCTTGTACCTGCAACATCATAATTCAGTGCGACTGTGTGTACTTCTTTGATGACAACTATCGCAACTCTATTTCGATTTTGAGCGCTCTCTTTTTCTACATAATAGGTATACAATTATATATTTGCCTGGCTTCGACCATCGCATTTCGCTTTTGCCGAATACTGAGATGTTTATGCTCTTCATCTGTTTGATAGTGTTTCTTTTCTTAGTCATACATATTTCTGAAATTTCATGTTCGAAAATGTGTGTTGAATTATGGTTTTCCACATCTGACACTGGTTTTTCTGTCGATTTTTCGCAACTCTGCCTCGTTTAAAAAGCGCCCATGGTTAGGAACATTATTTAGATTTGCAGCCATATCATGATTCTACCGGAAACACATAGTGTAGTGGTTTTCAGTTGACTTCTATATCGTTGTACAAACGCTCTTTTGTGTTTTTCACTGCGCCGAATGGTCTCCAATATACAGTCGTGCAAGTCTCTTTGGGGAAGCTCCCCTAGACGAGTAGATTTTCTACAGCTTGGATGTTCAACTCACCTTGTGCCTCTTTTGGTCCCGCGAGGTACTTTATTTATATCTTACTCTTCATAACTGAAGGGCGTTTTTCTATCCGCCACCTGGAAACGCGACGTCTAGAGGTTGCGGTCTCTCCCGGTGGCCATCTTCCATTATACTCAAATTGTAATCGTTTATATTTTTGTTGCATTTGCATCAAGTAAAACAACATATTGATTGTTGCAGTAATTTTTATAACTTATGTTATTGCATGTTCACTTTGAAATTTTTACGGTTATTACCATACAGTAGCGGAAGCCTTGTCAAATTTTAGTAAGTGCTCAGGTCACAGCCCTCTCTATCGCTGTGTAAATGACTTATTTTATTGTATATATTGCCATATTAAACCTTCAATAAATAATGGAATACTAAAGAAAACATTGTTTAAATCTTTTCACGCAATGTAATAGTAATTAACGTATTTAGAGGGGTAACCCAGTCTTAACATTCGAGCATATTTTTAACACTCGAGCAAGCGCAGCGAAGTGAGAGTGGTAATTTATGTGAGAAATGTTAAGACAGTTACTCCTCGAAATGCGTTCATTAGTTTATTGTTCATTGACGCAATAATTTTGAATCAATAATAATTACTAAAAACTGCTAAATCTAAATCAGACTATCATGAATATGTGTGATGTTGCTATAGTTAAATCAGTGGATGCATGTTAAATGTACCTTAACATTCGAGGACGCGAGTACATGCATGTTAAATGAGTGGATGTATCTTAACATTCGAGGATGCGATCATGTTAAACGCTGTTTAACATTTCAATGAACAATAAAATAATTTAATATGATCACTACACCAAAAAAGGTGTCTATCTTATATGTATTGAGATGAAATGGGCCCTTTAATTTTTAGCTGTATTGTAATGTTAAAATGTGACAATAATTTAGTTTAATTTATCTCTGTTAATTAATTAATTATGGCTGTTTAAAACTAATTACGGCTGTTTAAATCGAGGTGTAATATTTACTGCCCAAATAAATGGTTGTATGCCCTTTTAATATTTTATTCAACTGCAAAATCTAATGGACTAGCTCATCGATAAAACATGAAACACACTCAGGTGGGTTCAGAAGTGTGCCTTACATTCGAGTTTGATCTAAAATGATCTGTCTCAATACAAAGTTAGTTCAAACGTGCAGTTCGGTAGGTCAAAAAATCGTTCAACTGATAGCTGACACAAATAATTATAGCGGTGCAAGAGTGCGCATCTGAATATCTTAAAACTCGAGGAAATATCGTGAAAAATGCATTAGGTAAGTCATTTGAATTTACCCCCGCTTTCAATTCAGCTAGGTTTTGTTTTAGGATGACGTAGGAAGAACCGGGCCTTCGTTGTTCTCGAAATCACGCCACCTTTGGCTTTTGTTTTTCGGCCGCGTGCCTCTCGCCAAATCTACAGAATTTACCCAAACCACGCTAATTCTGCGCAAACCAAAGCAAATGAGCTTTGGGACACACGCTGGCCGCTTTCGGAAAGGTTTGACGTTGGATTATGATGCGTTTCCGGAACGTTGACACTTACTTTACAACAGAATTCCTACCTGGAAACTTTTGTCGATGCTGATGCTGGTCGAAAGTGCTGCAAGGTGACACCTTTAATATTTCAGCCTCTGGGAAAGCCCTCGTCGCTGCAAAAGGTGGTCTGGACGTACCTGAAGGCTTGTACTGTGCCCTGGGTGTTGTCCTCTCCTCCTCGATGAATTATTAACTCGCAGATGGGGCTCGAAATTATGATGTGCTCGCTGCCGAAACACCCTCGAAGATTGGATGAAGAATTTTGTTATTTATTTGTGGTGTAAAGCCTCACAATCACTGGTACACAAACTTGGGCACTTTTCAATTGGTAAAAAGCTCGTTTAATATTAAAAGTGTGGAGCAAATTTCATACAAACATCAATCTAATTAATTTCAATGGTTCTCTCTTTTTTGCCTAAACAAATTCAAATCTGGTTCCTAAGTTATTTGAATTGTTTTTTGTTTAAGGAAATTAGTTTTGATACAAAAAGTTACAAACAAAAATCTAAATTTATAATTAACATTTCTTAAAACTTAGTTATTGTGTTTTAATCTTATAATTTAAAAATGTCTCTTTGCGTTGCACTCACAAACGTTATTTTAATCACGGCTCTGCTCTGTTTTCACTTTGTTTTAATAAATGCACTAATTCTTGAGTTCCTCACTTTCATGTCTCTTGCCACAAACTATTGCCATTATTTAGCCATTGCTCTCTTGCGATTTCTTTCTATTCTGCTTCGTACTGAATTACCTTTCTGCTATGCTCACAATTTTCGCCATCTTATGCTTTGACTTAACAAACTTACGCTGTGTTCAAATTGCAGCCAACAAACCATTTGTGTTAAATAAATTTTATGCGGTTTGGCTTTGCATGTACACAAACCCTTCATTTTAAAATGATTAATTAACGAGCCAATTCAAAACCCCCTGAACATGTCCTGTCTTAGCGTGCCTTTCCTTTACTAATTATTGGTTCTTGCATCTCATTATCAATGCATTTACGATTTTACTCTTGTTTAACATTGCAGTTATTTAAAACATGTCAACTCTGTGCTTATTTCAATCAGTCGATTATTCTGCACTGCAGTCAGAGCTAAGTCGTGGGCTTAATACCATTACAGTATATTTGGCCCTGTGTTGAAATGAATTATTACACCTGGGTTCACACTACTTATAAAATGATTATTAAATATATTGTATTAGTACTTACTTCGTTCTAGAACGTGTTTTCATTAACCAGGCAATTTATTTTATTGGTATTGAAATGTAAAGAAAGAATCCTTATTACGGAAGTAATATACAGGAAATCTAATAACGACAATGATCTCCATATGAAAAATTAGCAATTGTTAGAAAACATCGGACATTAAGCTTCTCGTAGAAGTAATAAGCTTAACACAAAATGAATTACCTCAATCGGTTGTAAAACTGCTTAAACCAGTATACTTCAACTTTAATGCAACGTTCCTAATGCCGTTTATTAGCCACATTCTTCATGTTTCAAGGACTAGGTCTGAAGATAAATGAAACCAACCAGAAAATTAAATGTATGTCATAATTTATGCAAACCTCAGCCTCGTAGGCTGTATAACTTCTCAAATTTCGGTTACTCTTCCATAAACCTGCGTGATAACTTAATGTTATGGAAACTGGGTATACGACGAGTTTCTCAGGAAGTATTATCTTTGTTCCAAATCTAAATGCCATGAATTTGGTATATCCTTCGCATAATCATACAGCAATCAATCATTTTAGGTCAGGTTCGATATTTGGGTTGCCCAACTCTAGATAGATTGTGAATCCAAACAACTGTTTAATATGAAAATTCTACCACACAAGATTTAAGGTTTTCTCCGTATTTTTAATTTTGAAAATTAGCACACTTTGATGCCACAACATAACCTCGCTTTATTGAATCTGCTCGTTCCTGAGAATGTCAGCGCTACCGTATTACAAAAAATGTGTGTTATGGGAGTGGAAAGGCATTAGATTGCTAAGCATATTTATAAATTCAGCGTGTCAATACATTAATATTCATAATGCAGCCATAAATTAATAAACTAATGCTCTTTTCATCTTTCTATTCGGGCACGTAAACTGTAGGATGGTTTAGATTGGCAAAAGTGACTTGTTTCAGGAATTAATGTTTTTTTCTAATTAACTAAATAGAAGATGTGTTCACATCTATTCCAAACCACTTCGTCTTTACAAAATTTTATAGTCACATGTATGTTCGCACTACAATTAGTTTCGCTGCATGCACATTACATGTGTGTATGTTAATTTCGAAGGTGCACTAAGTTCTCCAACATCCCAATAGCTCTCTGTTATATACATCAGAAACTGATCTCCCCTGCGTTATTTACGTCGTATATGGTATTTCTGTGTTATATTCGGTCTTCAACCTATTGCAAACAACCTTACAAAGGTCGCGTCCAATAATTCAACGACTAAATTATCCGAATTCTTGCCAGGCCATGCGTTTGAACGTTACTCATCCGCTGCATTTAGCTGAGAGCTAGGATTAATTCTCTTTTAATTAGTGGCTATTGTAACTAATTTTAAACACATATCGGTTAATGAGCCGTAAAATCAACGTCTCCAGTCGACCCTGACCTTGTCAAACTTTGACTCGGAAAGAAAATTGATTGCTGATCCCAAATTAATTGTTGACTTTCACTTTCGGCGACCGGAGACGTCCTTTTACAGGTGGTTCGAACTAGACCACATCTCCGTATGAACCGCAGTTTTGACCCACTGAACTTTGTAATTGATTGAGATCGCTCTTCGTTATCGAGTGGGGAAGTTTTACATTAATTCTAAATCAAATTAACTTTCAACGCCTCTCATTTATCATTTTTATCCATCTACACTGTACTTTTGCGTGGTTGTCTTTCATAAGGACTTGTGGTTTTCCAATGTTGCAACGGTAAGAGCAGGACTTAATCTAATTTTCTCTAAGCCACCCATGGTGGATCTGTATCTACGTCATTTCCTTTGCCATACAATTTATTGCTCAAAGAATAACCTTTTGAATAAATGTTTACATGATAGTAAAAGTTAGTGAAGCATTTACATTGTCGAATTTGTTTTCGCAATCTACAAAAATGTGGAATCTCCAATACGTTCTAACACCTAAATTGCGTAATTGCTATGCATGTAGCCATGTTGCACTTCAGTGAACTTCAAGGAATGCATCTAATTAACTTCCGGAGATTTATGTAAAAATATGTCCCACTATTAAAGAGACCTTGCAAATACAAGAAATTCCTTTAAGAAAGTTCCATTTAGTACATAGTTTTAGTGAAATCATTTTTAGGCTGCCCCAACTAACGCTGTCATAAATATTACTGCATTTATCTGACAGCATAAAATACGTTGTAGTTCGATTCTACTTTTCCAATAATGTAGAATGTTACTCAATGGCGAGGCTTACTTAGATTTTGAAAGCCGTAAGGGATATGAACATGCCCCCCATTTTGCCATTATACCGTTAACGTGTAATTGGTATTCTCTATTCATGTTCAAAAGTTGTTTCAGCTTCTGTGCTTTATTTTCTTTAAGGCATCTTCCCACGACAACGATAGCCTTAGCTTGTCCCTTTTCCGTTTTCCAATAATTTCCATATGTATCGGTTCTCTTCTGATATTTTTATTAGGTGTCCATACCAATTTAACTTTTTTTATTTTCTTCATTAAAGTTAGTTATTCTGAATCATGCTGTATGTCGTTGTGTCTTTTACAATCTAGTCTAGATTTTCCTGTAATTTTTCTTAAATGTTTCATTTCAGCCGCTGTAATTTTTCACCATCTCACATTGTCCATGATTCGGCTCCATTTGCAAGTTGCAAGGTACATACGAGTAAATATATGGTTTTATAGATTCGTAGTTGAGTACTATAGATCTCACTTTCTTTTTATAAGCGAGTTGTTGATTTGATAGTTTGTTTACTATTTTGCATATCATTACGAATGATTCCATTTCTTGTAATTATGGTGACTAAATACTTATAGCACTTTACTTTCTCTAATCTTTTTCCGTTTATTTCGATATTTATATTCTCGCCTTCTTTTCTTAATGTGAATAATCTTAATTTTTCAGCAATATCTGCATTCACATTTATTCTAAAACAGATTTCCATACATTAATTTTCCATTTTACGTCAGTCTTCGTACTTAAGTAATATCAACACTATGCCATCTGCGTACGCCAGTTCAAACGTTAGGTTGTAATCACCTACATATTGTGGTCTTGTTTTAGTATTGCAGTTTTTATTAATTGATCCCAAAATAATACAGGAAAAGACATAGACTGGCATCTTGTTTCGTACTCTTTTCCATCATAAAGTTATCAGATTTTACCCCATTTAGTCTGACTGAGCCTTCTACACTATTATATAGACTTTCAACGGTTTTTTGTAATTTTATTGCTTATTTTCAGGGTTCGTATGCTCTCCATATTTTCTCTTTCGGTACCGTACAAAAGCTACAGATTAGTCTACAAAGACAAGATACAGTTTTTCCCAAGTATAGTATTTTTCCAATTTTTTTTCTGATTGTATAAATATGATCTTGTATGTATCTTTTTTTTCTTCTTCTATTTTCTGTTCTGGGTTTTCCCTTAGTGTTTTTCGAGTAGTTTTGTATAGGTACACCCATTTTACAGTTTGTTCTTTCTTGTACTATATTGGGGCGGTAATGCCCCTTTTATTGTCCCCACATGCCATGCTCATTTTCAAATTTTCCGTTGCCATTTTTCTGCTTTTTTATTACTTTTTTTATTAATGTCTTTTTTTTCTTGTTATCTAAATTTGTCTTCATAATGTTCTCTCTAAAGTATGCGTGTGGTTATTATCTTTAGTTCATCATTCTGACTTTTAAAGTTCCTGAATTATTTTCAGTAAGCATCCTTTAGTCTGTTTACCTTATTGCAAATTGTGTTTAATTGCCTGTATGATTTTCATAAATTCTTTTTTCGAAGTTTGCGACTAATCTCATTTCGTCTATGATGATTGATGACCTTTTTGTATTTTGCTACTCTAGATTGATCGTAACTAATCCATGCTTGTTTCTTCTGCTGTTACTTTTTCTTGACCTTGTCGTTCCACCAGCTGTTCGTTTTTGTTTATAATTCACATTTTGATACCACATAATTGTTCCGCTCTTTTAATGTTTTCCATCTTAACTACCATTTTGGTCTACCAGCATATGCAAATGTTATTCTCTTTTTGCACTCTTCTTGTTTGTCACCGTTTGGCAATTTTTCTAACGATTCGTATATATTTTCTAGGGGATTGTTCTTATGTGTTTTAAACTCTACGTTTGTTACCAATACTCTGTTATATGTTGCCACGAGCAAGACATCAATTGGATTCACACCCTAAACAACTCGGAGTAATTTCTAAAAAACCAGTTTGTGATCGTACCAAGCAAATGTTCAGGCTACATGGAAACAGCAAAATGCCGACCTACTACAGTGAACACGGTTTTCAAATTACCAGTGAATGCCGAATAGCCCTTCAATACAACCGATATGTCCAATAGCTTACGACAACTCATAAACTCATTAAAAATTGCGTAACCGAATTCGTTACGCGCTAAAACAGGCTCAGGAAGGTTTGTTTCATAAATTACTTCAATTAGCCATACCTAAAACCAAAGATACCATTTATAGGATTATACAGTTATAACCAATGTTATAGAAAAAAAGTTAAATGTGAAACCAAACCAGCTCAAATCCTATAAGCTAATTACAGGAGCTTCAAAGCATCCATGTTTTCAGAGTGCTTGAAAAAAATTCCCAATTTAGAAAAATTCTCCTAAGAAGTAAGCGAGCACAAAAGTTACACAACTAGTTACATTAGCGCAGCACAAAAATATAGTCGAACAGTGACGCCATAAAGCCAAGCAGACTGGGGTTAACAAATAGCATGGCGATAGGCAGAAATTTAGTTCAATAATTGCACAAGCAAAACTGAAACAACGATTCGAGCAAGATTCTAAATTAGCCGGTAAGTTCCAACGAATTGAACAACGCGTAAATTCCCACAGCAAAAGAAAGGCACAAAGCTGTATCAGGAAATGAGTAGATGAAACTGCAAACCATAACAAAACCAACAGCTCGATTTTGGCGTCCTTTGGGAGAAGGGTCGGATCTATAATTTGTAACGCGAGTGCCTGATATGAACAAAAAAATAAACGAAAACCTACCTAAAATAAAGCAGAAAC
The DNA here is from genome assembly GCA_940337035.1 of Agriotes lineatus. NCBI lineage: Eukaryota > Metazoa > Arthropoda > Insecta > Coleoptera > Elateridae > Agriotes > Agriotes lineatus. The sequence continues at coordinate 88,094 of CALNHX010002465.1, forward strand.
GGGCTAAAGACAACTGGGCACGCTCGCAAAAATAAATCCGTAACAAGTATGATGTGAAGACGAATACCATAATCTGCGTTGAATTATCCAATTTAAATATCCGTACATTTCGTGAGTGGACACAGGGTATACAAATCCTAAACTAAGATCAAAGGGCATAAGATTCTACGTGTGCTCGGTGAGTGACGTGGGCAAAAAATTGACGCGCTTTAAAACAAACGTATGCTGATATGCCTTCAACCATAGGAAACAAAAAGGAATCGTGACGAAGATGGATCTATAATTTTCTTAAGAAAACTGATCGTAGCGATCAAGTACAAGCTCAGCTACTTCGAAATGTAAACATCCAGAGGCTAGTTAGTTCTCCTCTTCTGATGACTTTAACGTCTTTTATTGCGCATCTCATTTAACGTGTGTATGTGACATGCCATACATATACAGTCTTGCCATAAATACTGTTACATGAATATGTCTAGCCAACCAAAGAACCGAAATGTATTTACAATGACCTTCTTCACTATTGAAACGTTTCGTTAGATAATCTGGCCGGTCATCAATAATTGCATTACGCACCACGTCTACTGGAAAACAGTCCACTACAGCAAAAAGACTTTTTTAGAAACTCGATACTTTGATGCTTTCTGGTACCTATCGTTATATTCCAAAGAATTGAGATCACAGTTAGTGGTGAGCCAATCTTCTGCGCGAATGAACTCAGGACAATTTGTTTCAAGCCTGAACTTTGTAGGTTTTGCTTTATGCCAACCACTGTGTAACGTTTCGCTCCTGATTAAGCGCTACTGAACTTTAATCTGAAATTAACAACGCTTAATCTTCGCTTTTTTGGCGTTACAAGAATCCCAGTCCGCTCGAGCCACAAGTTCGTCATTGTGTGCGAGAAAACGTCCGCTGCGCATTTCCATTTCTGCTTTGATGTAAGGGAGGGAACTTGATAACAAGGTAGAAAATGAAATTGTTCCTCGAACTCGAGAGAATTAATCCGAAAATTATGTCGACCGTCCGAGCCAATCCCGCGGCCCCGGCCACCGGAGGCCCTGCTCTTCGTCAGCTGGAGCACCAGAATTATACCAGAATTCTTCTAGAAAATGTAGATGCAGCTCCCCGAACGACATCCCCGACCCGCTCCATTAAGTTCCTAATAATATATTAATTTAAATTGGAACATAGCTGGAATTCCGGACACGTCAAGACTGGCTAGTTCATATTCACGAAGCTGCACCACTTTGTTAATTTCAAATAGCGCAAACCTGAGATCGGGTTGCTCGATTTGAAATAATTCAAAGTCCTGAAGTGTTCCCAATTGACTAATTTGAAATAGCGCAAACCTGAGATCTTGTTGTGCTGCTTTAAATGATTCCCACTCCCGAAGCTTTCCTACTGTATTAATCCGAGACAAAACGAACCTAAGATCGGGCTGCATTATTGTAAATAATTCGAAGTATCAAAACTCCCCCGTAACTTCGCAGTCGCTACAAGCAGGTGCCCGGAACTCGGCGCCGCAGTAGAGCTTCATAATAGTAAATTCCCCCAGGTCAAAATTTGTGGTTACTCGACCTCGGCACGCACGATCTATCCGTAATCAACCCAGATAGCATTTCATCACACACTGTTATCACCAAGTCACATTCTGCGGCCGCGCATGTGGGAAACAAAAGAAAGTCCATCCAGGTGGTATTTAAAAATGTATTTGCCTTCATTAAATAGCTGATAACCTCACACAACCCATGTTCTCGCACTGGCATTTGTTTACATTTGCAGTACTGCCAACCTCTGCCAATCATCCTGGGAAGTTCCAGCTACTGTCAAACAGTTGAGAGTCGAGACCACTCCTGCCATTTGGGTGGCCTGAACACAACAGGAACCGAATTGAATTTTATTTTATGCTTACGATTTGGAATAGTTTATATATTGATTTATTTTTACAATTAAGGTTTGATATGTACATAGTGTTGAATAAATGTAATTTCTATTATTTGGTGTTGTTTAAATCAGTCAAGGTATAAGTAAATCGAACCTGGATCCAATAAGAGCTACCCCCTTATTTGAGGCAAAAATTAATTAATACACCAGGAAGCATTACAACTCAGTCCTGTTGAACTACCCACAACTGGTTTTTGAAAAGAGCTGAGTTTAAAGGTTTTAGTTTTAACTCGTTACACTTTAGCAGTGTTTTTACGCAGTGTTTACAAAAAGAAAGGTTTCTAACCATGTTACCGAAGTTGACTAGCGACTTGTTTGCACTTCTTTACCACTTGGAGAGAGCTGCAAACACAGACTTTGCCCTTTTTGTACAAAATTATTCTTCTATAGTAAACATTTCCTTTTGCTCTTTGATATGCTGCCAGTTTCAGGTCGTCCTTTATCATACTTGCCATAGATCTTTGCGAAATTTGCTGTTTGCTATTTCTTTAATTTTAATTTTAAGTTTTATTTTATAAATAAGTAGTATGACAATATGTTCGTACAGCATTTCTTTAAAATAATGGCATTAAGGTGCTTCCGAATTATTTCCAATAATTACGGTATTAGCGGTCTAATGAAATTCAACTATCAGCTACGACATTTTCAAAACTTCTCATAAATTATATTAGTAAAATATACTGCAAGCAACTGGCCTCTCTATAACCTATGCAAATTTGTACCGCTTTAGTGCCTCCCCTACTGACGCTGCCATAAATATGACTACAGTTATCTGACAGGATAAAATGCATTACGAAAGTGTGTCTGTTCAAACTGGCAATATGTAGGTTGTGCTAATGTGATGAAGAACAACTGGAGATAGCAAAAACCCTGTTCCCGAAACATCGAATTAGGACTAGAACTGAAGTAGACGTAAGAACCGAAGACATAAAACTCTGTACAATAGAAGACATAAAAGCTGCAGGACGGACCCTAAAGACAGGCAAAGCGGCTGGGCCGGATGGGATTCCACCCGAAGTGGTAAAAGCGGTGGCGGAACAAAATCCAGAGATCCTAAAAGAAACTATAAATAAGCTCATTACCATAGGACACTTCCCGAAAGAATAGAAGCGAGCCATACTTGTGTTGATAGAAAAACCAGGAAATAGTGATATTAAGACCTACAGACCCATATGCCTTATCAACACAGTGGGGAAGTTATTCGAAAAGATAGTAAACGAGAGATTACAAATTGAGTTAGAGGATAAACAGGCCATAGACAGTGCACAATATGGGTTCAGAAAGGGACGATCTACAATGGATGCAGTAGCCAAAGTGCAAGAGATTGCAGAAACGGAGCGCAGGTACCCTAACAACAAGTTTGTAGTCCTGGTCGCACTAGACGTCAAAAACGCCTTCAACTCAGCGCCCTGGCAGGGGATCATGAAAGAGATCAAAAGACTAGAAATCTCGCCGTATCTGGTCAGAATACTGGACAGTTACCTACATGACAGGAAGATTATGATAGGAGAGGAGAGGAAACTGGAGATGACATGTGGCGTACCGCAGGGGTCAGTACTCGGACCGACACTCTGGAACGTGTACTACAATGGAGTATTAAAACTAGAAATGCCAGAAGATACAACAACGATAGGGTACGCAGACGACCTGGCGGTGGTAGTACGCGGGTATAACAAGGATGAGATAGAAAATAGAATAGAATGGGCAATAGACAGAATAAACAGGTGGTTGGGAAGAAAGGGCCTGCAGCTAGCACATGCAAAGACGGAAGCGGTCATTCTGGCGGGAAGATACACACTGAAGTCAGTAACAGTAAGAACAGACGGGATGGAAATAATCAGCAGAAGAGAGCTAACGTATCTGGGCATAACATTCGGGCACAATATGAACATGTGGGCTCATATCGTAAAGGTAACGCAGAAGGCGGACAGAGCGTTAACAGCACTGAGCAGATTGATGCCAAATGTAAAAGGTCCAAGAGAGGGAAAAAGAAAAGTACTATGCAGTGTAGCACAATCAATTATTTTATATGGAGCGCCAGCATGGAAAGAATGGGCTACGGTGGAAAAATACAAGAAAAAGTTGGAACGAGTGCAAAGAAAGGCGGCAATTCGAATATCCAGCGCCTACAGGACAGTGGCTACAAAGGCAATACAAGTTGTAGCGGGGGTTATTCCAATACATTTGTTAGCGCAGGAAAGGAGCTACGAGAAACATGCGAACACAAAAACAAAAAAGGTAGAAGCCCGTGACCGGACTTTGGCAAAATGGCAAAAAGAATGGGAGGAAGAGACACTAACCTCACAGTGGACCAAGAGGTCAATACCAGAGGTGACCCCATGGGTAAACAGGAAACACGGACAGATAGAATACTACACCACTTTAGATTGTAGAAAATGAGAGATGCAGATACTGCGAAGGCAGGGACACCTCTGAACATACCTTAATGATATGCAGAAGATGGACCGATATAAGGGACAGAATGAACTCAAAGCTAGGAAAGGAGGTGACTCTAGATAATATAATCAACCTTATGCTAGAATAGGAGGCTAAATGGGATGAAATTGGTAAAGCAATTAGAGAAATACTCAAAACAAAAGAAATGGAAGAAAGAGAATAACAGAAGGAAAAGAACGTAGTGAAGAATGCTAACAGGCGATACCACTACGATTCTTGATTCGAGGAGGGGTTTTAGCAGGTAAGAATCCTGCACTCTTAGGAGAAACCCCAAAGTCTTACGAAGATTTCCCCTCCTCAACAAAAAAAAAAAAAAAAAAAGTTGTGCTAATGTGGAAACATAAATCTAAGCTACTCGAAATCTAGGTATAGCAGCTATAATTTTCGAAACATTTTTGTAACATTAGTTTTTATGAGGGGAAATACTTTCTCATTTTTATATGCAGTATGTGCCGGGATGTTTACAACAAATGAGATTTTTTTGATTAATACATTTATTAAAGAATGATTATGCCAGATAATGCTTAGGAGTTGACGTAGTATCTAGCATTGTACACACTGCACAAAGTGGAAATATATTCAAAATTTGATATAGTAGTTCATCTAGGAATTAGAAAATTAAGGTTTGTGGATTTTCAATCACAAAAATAGTCATCAGTATACACTGACACATCCATCTTGCAACCTTAAATCTATAATTGACTAGTTGATTATGAGCATATACCGGGTGTCCGTTCTCAAAGTCGAACATAGGCGATTAACATTGTATTGAACGTTTTTGCCGTTTCCTGCTCGCCAATTCAACTTACAGGGAAGGTAATGGTATCAATGGAGAGATAAAATTATTACGCATCAAATGATACCAATCATAATATTCAAGGTGCGATTTTTATTTTAAAATACTAATTTAAAACTTGGGAATTTTTAAATATGTCATGCCTTGCTTTTCAAGTTCGATAGCATTTGTCAAAAAAATTGGTAATTAGTTGGCGTAAATCAGGTATTTTCTGCCAACGTCTGTAAAAATTATCTACAGAGAAATGAATTATTTCAATGAAGAACGAGTGAATGCACTAATGTTAATTGCCTATGTTCGACTTTGAGAATGGACACCCGGTACATACATTAACGCAGTTAAAAAATGTATGCCACAATAATGTAATCACCATCATCATCAACTAGCTCGTTCCAGCCACTACTGGACATAGGCCTCCTCCATGGCTCTCCACTGCTCGTCTGTCCAGAATGTACGTGGTCTTCTTCTACATTTGTGGGCTCCCGGTCTCCATTTCAACAGTATATTTGACCACCTTTCGCCGTTCATTCTGACTATTTCACCAGCCCAATTCCATTTAAGTCTGGTTATTCGTTCGACGACGTTTGCTATTCCGGCTTTTTTTGGCGCCAATATTCGTTCTTGATAGGATCTCGTCAGACATTTATCTTTCCATCCTTTCCATTTTAACTTTTCGTGCAGATCTGATGGTTAATATTAGGGCTACACACATTGGTCATATACTTTCTATTTCAGACAGGTCGGAAGATTGCTCAAGTTTTCAGGTTTTCCCACACTACGTGAATTATTCTGTTCAGCTTGTAAGTCTAGTTATCTCTGGAAAACCTAAATGCATGACCCGGGTACGTATATTTCTCCACTAATTCCATTTCTGCGTTCTCAATGCAAATGCACTTGCTAGGTATCAGATTTGGCATTAGTTTGGTTTTGGAAGGATTGAAATTCAGACCCACCTCTGAACGTACAACCTGAAGATCAAGTAGCATTTATTTTACCTCCCTTAAACTGTTGGCTACTAGGAGTGTAGCAGCTGCACAACGAAGGTGGTTAGGTTTTTGACCGTCTATGGATTTATATCTTTTGCACCCCCATCGATTTTTTTAAGTCATATTCTAAAACTATAATACCTTAAACAGTTTTGCTAACTTAAAATCTTCTTGTCGTGCTGCTCTTCCTCCTACTTCCTCTTCTTGTTTCCATGTAACTTTATTGACATTTTCGAACATCAGTTCCATTCTACAACCTCTCAAAGATTTTACAATGGGGTTTAACTCGATTGCATCGAAAGCTTTATTAGAGTCTATTGCTATGACTTCACGTATCCCGCCATTAATCTGTACTGATTCGGGTTCTTACTTCTTGTAACCTATTATTATATGTTTATGAATGATTTTTTTTTCAATTTAAATTGCCCTGTTTTTTATTTGAATGTTAATAATTATTCTTTGTACTAGTTCCTGAAAATCAGGGGTGGATTCCTTTTATCTAGATTACTTATTCTGAAATCTAATGTTCTGATTTTAATTTTATTACAAGTCAAACCACGTCGTCTGCGTTTATTGTTTATAACAAGTCTGTTCAATGCCCTAAAAAGTTTGCTTCCTGACAACCGAAGTTTTATAACAGATGTCACCAAGATGGCGTGTTACAGAAAACTGCAAATATTCACCAGTACATCAGAAATACCGAATTCAATGACACAGAATATAGAAAACGTATGTGAAGTGACAAATGTCCTGAAATTTGGTATATTGTGTATAATGTCTGCTACAATGACCATGTTAGCAGAGTACATTATTCACGCTTTAGAAGAACGAATCGATTGTGTTTGCTGGAAACAGTGTCTAGTGTTAACACTGTACGCCACTATTAGAATTAATATATCTTTGTAATGGACTATTTTATTGCCTCCATATATAATACTAGTAACATCGTAATACCGATAATTGCATATTTCCACCGGTAGGAAATGCTATGAAAATTACTACGTCTTTATTAACACACCCCTCACATTTTAAATGCAGAGATCAACCCCTTATTGATAAAATGTTATCAAAACTGATTAAATCTCTGCTTAGCAGTTATTACAAATCACGGACAAATACAAACGTTTCTACTATATACTTTGCATTCTAAACCACTGAGTAGAAAAACCCTAAAGCTTTTTATGGTTTTTTGTGTTTATAAAATATATACAAAGTGATTTTAAACTTGCTATTCGTTCTATATTTAACATTAACGGAGAAATAAAACAGCTCTTTAATATTTGACAATGACGTAACACGTATATAACCAAACATTTGACAATGACATCGATTGATAACTTAGAAATCTCAGTGTTAAACCCTGAATCTTAGATTCCATTGACACGCGATAGTAGCGCCTCTAGTTGTAAATTTAGGTGGAATGGACAGACTTTTATAAACAATCAACGCAGACGACGGTCAAAAATAACTTCTGTCAAATGATATGTCAAACAAACTTGAAAATTAAATGACAAATACCAGATCGTTTCATTAGTCACACAAAAATATCAAACAGTAAGTAATTCTTTAATAATAAATTTACCCTTTAAGTCTTCTTTTAATGCTTACCCAAATATATAAACTGGCCCACCTTTAACTCGAACCTACCAATGTCCTGGATGTCAACCAATCTGCTCCACTCTGCCTACTACCACAACCGCTGCAGTCCGCAAACACAGCAAACAGCTCCAATGACAGACAACATGTCCAAACTGACCAGAATCAGGGACACAGACTCCTACACAGCATGGAACGAAATACACCCTAGCTGCAGCCATCCAAATCCAACACTGCATCCGCCAAATACCTCAAAAGTGTTTCCTCTACCAATGGTTCTTACTTGGAATTCTTTCCTACCACCAACAGCTCGACGTAATCCAAATCAATTGATATACAATGTCAAATGTAATTCTCCAATAAACTTCACTTAGTACTTTTCTCTTGTTATTCTCCTTTGTAGATTAGTTCTGTTCCCAGTTTAGTTTTTTACCACATACTTGGAAGCTTCGTTAGTTTTATATCTTTTCTTCTTCAATTAAATTTAATTTTCATATCAACACGCAAATTTGGTCTTACAAATAACCCTTCTTAATCTCCAAACATATTAATTTTAAAATAGGGTTTATTTTATACTTTTCTATTACACCAAATTAATTACAGCGAAATTTTTTCAAATTTGTTATCTTCATAATCAAAACAAAAAGTGCTTAACGATATCATTTTCTACTTTTAACACTCTATATCCTTATTTTTGATTTCTACCTACTATTTCTAATAATTTATTTCTATTAAGTATTTGTCATTACCTTAAAATCTAATTTTTTTTTAATATTACATCATATTTGAATTCATATGTTTGTCAATTAGCCATCATTTATTCAATTATAAATTCTATTTTCTTTTCTAATTCCATACTAATTATTCATATTCCCAATTCATATTTAAATTGATCCTGATTACATTTAACTATTGTAATCCCTTAATCATATTTTAAAATTGATTTTTATACCCCTGTTTATATCATTACACTATATAGATAAAGGCTAGTGTTGTACATTCTTCGCGATTAGGATTTTGCTGCTTGTATATGATCGTTTGTTCCGAAGCCAGAACGGAATTCGGCTTGCTCTTTTGTTTGGTAAAAGTCGAGCTTTCTTTCCAACCTTGATGTTATTACTCTAATAAGTAGGTCGTAGAAATGGCACAGGAGAGTTAAGGGTCGGTAATTTTTTAGGTCTGTCTTGTCTCCCTTTTTATGATGTAGAATATTAGTTGCCCGATAATCTCTGTTTAGTATAGTGCTATTGTGCAGACAGAGATTGAACCGGGTATGTACTTTGTTCAGCAGGATTGCGCTTATGACCTTTATTGCTTCTACAACTATGGTGACATCCGGCAACTCTTCGGACCCTTGATTCACGATGCGGCTTCTTGATGTTAGTAAGCTTGGTTCTAGATTTTCCGTGTTACCGCTTTTGGTTTCACGATAGAATTCTTCCTCTGTGCGTAAATTTTCTTCTTTCTTCTATGTATTGTTTTATTGTTTGTTTCTAAGCCTGTTCATCCTGCATTAAAATTTTTGCATAAAACTTTCACTCTCTTATTTTCTTTTGTGGATAATTGGACCTTTTTGCTCGATAATTTCTATAGTTTTAATATATGCTTCCTCATTTCTTTTAGTTTTTCGCTTGTAGCGATTTCTCTTTTCCGGCGAGGACACGTTTGAACGAAAAGGAAAATTGCATTGCCACCTAACTTCTTTCTGTATCGCTCTCTTCCACCCACCTGGTGACCATCGATGGACGCAATGAATTTTAGTTCCTATTTTCTTTTAACAATAGTTCATGCACAAACAAATCACGCTACAAACAACAAAATTGGACCATTTGACGCGGTCGCTCGATGTTCTTGCTGGCAATAATTGTTTGACTCTACCGTGTTTTTCCAGCGATAGCTTGAGTTTGGCAGATGGCCAAATTTTTCCTTTGCAATGTGTCTTCGCCACACTATTACAGCCTCTGCGGAGATCTAAACATGGGTTATTTTATGAATTGAGTTTTTCGCAAGCTATCGAAGTCTCTCCTTTTGGTTTTAGGACAGTAAGTGTTTTGGCTTTTATGTAGAGCTTCTGTTATAGCGTCGTTTATATCATCGATATTTTCCTCGAAATAATTATTGCCCATTAGTATAATCGTGACTTGTTCTTCAAATTCTTCAAGGTTGGATGGAGTTTCTCATGCTCGTTTGGTTTTTGTGTTTATCAGTTTATACCTTCCTTTGCCAAGTTCAAGCATCTTCAAGCCTCTTTTACTATTCTGTGGTCATTGAAGTGAATAAATAAATATTATGAACCAACATCGTCTAATGAAACTGTTTGTTGTCAATCGTTACAGAAAAAATTCAATTATATGTTTACCGTACTTTACTCTGTAATCTGTACTTACCGCAGACATATTTTTCGCTTCTTTCCCAATAATTAGATATTATTAAGCTACAGTGCTACATCCTGCACAGCCTATACTACACAAGACACAACACACGCACATCCCATCTACAAACATTACCGGAAGGTAATTCAATTATCAGAAGAAAAATAAAAAACAGGGATTTAATTAGTAATTTCATTACAAAGTAATTAATTACTGGCCAGCTCTGTACCCCAAATATATCTGAGATGCTACAAGTTTGCAATTTTGTAGCGGCAAATAACAAAGCACTGTTTAAATTACAATGCGCTATAAAATGGTATACTTTTATAGTGTTAATAAATAGTCTATAGATATTAAAGATTCAAGTTTGATTATTAGCATCTTAACGAAACGAGTTTGATTGCTAGACCGATGCGGTGTGCCGAGTTCTGCTGCAATCAAATGTATTTTATCATCATGAATAAATTCTGAGTGCGGTAATATCATCTATAATAAAGCACTTGACGATACTCAAATTGATAAAAATAATTAGCAAATTTTAGAACAATTAAACTAACAAAAAATAAAAGCCAAAGTCATGATTTCCCAATTGCAAATAATTAGGTAAGGATATTCACAACTTATACATGAAATAAATAATTAGTTCATCACAATTGCATCCATTTATGAAAACTGTTAACGAAAGAACTGCAAATACATATTAAAAAATGTTTTATACATCTTGGTTCAATCACATAAACACGGATCTAAAAATTGTAAACTGAACACGTGCATATTTGCTTGAGTTTCTAATTCCTGTCAGAAACTGTATCCTGCATTAAATGTTAACTTTTTATTTGAACCGTCGCGTCGTACATATTTCAATAACGAAGTAAAATTAAACCCGGCATAATTATTCATGCAAATGTAAATACTGTGATGATTAAAATTAGTAATTTATACGAAAACTTAAAGGCTACAAATTCGTAAATCACATCGAAAGCTGACATTGAAACTAGTAGTTCTCACACCTACAAAAAAATAAAGCATTTCGAATTAAATATGTCAGATGGCTGAGTCACTACCAGTTGTGGCAATAAGCATGGCCCAAAATACTAATATTCTATCAATTAACCGATCATTAATCTCTATAAATGATAAATCTAGTTGGAAGTCACGTTTTTAAAAAAGAAAGCATTTGCGATGGTACTTTAAAACCAATCGATTTAAAACACTTCCTTCATCATTTTTAATCGCGGTTTCCGTTTTTTATACAAAGATTGTTTCTAAAAAATATTCAAATTACTCGAAATTAGCAAGAATAAAATTCTGAACACGACTAATCATAGAATTCTTATCAATGATCACTTATTTAGAACAGTGGACTAACAGAAATTTTCATATGGTCTCAAAGATAAAAGTCAAGCGAATTTAGATCAAGGTTGTACCTGTCATAAAACTGATCCTTTTCGACCTATCCAAAGGATCCGCATGTAATAATATTGAAGTTTTCCTGAAAATATACGTAATAATGTAAAGTAAAGTAGATCAGACTTAGCATACACTTTTGCAAGTTCAGTCAAATTGGACGTAACGTCATAAGCAGTAGCTACTTTCATTTTGTGGTGGATATTAAGCGGTTATATTCAAAATTTAAATTTGTCGTAACGACATAGGAAGCGTTTCCGATGTATAGAACATTGATTCGTTATTAATTTTCTCTCCAGACTTTTGTAACACCCCATGATAAGATGTACTTAATTGCATTCTCATAGTAGCTGAATGCTAACCTTTTTTTAACTTAAGTCGTTTAATCAAAATGCTACTTAATTTTTTTTATTGCCCATTGGTAATTCTAAAATCTGCCTAGTTATTTCTATGCGGGAGAGATATGTGTTTACATCCACAGTTAAAAATGTTTTATAGCACGAACTTTCATAGTCAATTAAACTAATTGCCTATCAAAGCGTGTGCCATTATGCCGGCATTTAGCAAGTTCGATTAGATTTTAAACAATTGTGACATTATTATGTGCACCAAGCTACGTCACTCGTATATTGCATGTACCAACTATTTGATATTTGCAAGCTCAATGTTATTGCTGCTAGACAATGCGAGGAGTGCAGTGCCACCCGGAATTGAAGAAACGGAACGTCAAGTCACCGAGCGTGACATCCACAGTAACTGAATCTACCTTACCCAAAGTCAGTTCAAGTTTGCCTTTTCATTAATATCACGAGTAACCCTGAACCTTTGCAACACTTACAGAACTGCAGACCGTGCTGCATTTCCAAATGTTAAATAGCCGAATTATATTAAACCGACGCGATGAGGGAATCAATCATGGAATGAATGTGATGAATAATTGCGCAATTTTACTTTTGTAGGACACCTGTTTTATTTCGAAGGGCCTCTTCGTGCTACGCTGCAAGACCTTCTTAAATGTGATGATTAATTGTAAGAGCTACTTTTCGTTATACTAATACGAAAGTTAATAGTTTTTCTCTTTGTTACGCTGGCGCCGCAGGTTATCAAGTAAGAGGTAAACCATAGTACAGGGTCAATTTTAATACACTTAATTTAGTAAATCTATATAATTGAAGAATTGCCGATACTATTTGAAACCAATTAATTGCAAATACGTAATTAATTATACTTTTTAAAATGTTCAAGTGTAAAAATTATGAGTGATGCGGATTCTGCATCCGATAGTCGTGTGTTTCATGTTTCCTCTAGTTTTTATTAATCTGTTCATAACTATATTCAGTAGTATGGGCTTAAACTGTTCCCTCGTTTAAGCCATTTTTACTTCCCTCATCTAAAAGACGAAGGAAGTATTGTAATCGCGAAAAAATACTTTCCGAGATTTCTTCACATTTCAGGGTTCCTAGATGACGAAAAACAGATTTTTTCAATTCCGTCTGTCTGCTGCCTGTTACCGGTATAACTCAAAAACTATTTGTCGGAGGAAGACGATATTTTCTATGCGGGTTATATATCTACCTGGTCCAAAACCTAGAAAATTTCGGTCAAATATATTGTACTGGCTCTAAGTTGCGGCGCCATAAATATGAACTGACCCTTACAACGTGTTGTCTATATTTACTTTTTAATAGGCTTTTAACTTTGATTATTAATTTTTAACACATTGGGCCGTCATAAAAGTTGTTAAGATACTCGTTGCAGTGCCTTTAATATACTATGAACATTCAATTCAAGTTATTTTAATCTAGTTTTAAATTAAAAGTTTGCCCTATTTTGTATTGGAATGTCAATAACTCTTATTAGAGATTGCTCCTGAAAATCAGGGGTGAATTCCTTTATCTAGTTATCTGATTTCGGAAAAATTTATGTTCTTATATTCCCAATATCATTCACATAAGTCACAATACCTTATGTCAAGCAAATGTCAAAACAGACTTGAAATTCAAATGAAAAATACCCGATCGTTACAATAGTACACAACAATATTAAATCAGGAAGTAATTCATTCATAAATAGTTTACCTTTTTATTGCCTTTATTTCCTTTTATAGTTATGACTTTAATAAGAAATGACCCAGCTTTCACTTGATCCGCACAAATCTCCAACTGCCAATCAAACCACTCCTCTCTGATGACCAATCGACTCTCTCTAGCACCTTCCTGCAATGAATGGTCCACGGACAGGCAAGACGTCCTAATCGTCCCACATCAGCAACTCAACCCTTTTTTACAGCACTCAGTCAACAGACCAAACTTGCAGACAGCTAGCTGCACCACTGCATTCACAAAACTTCTGGAATGTGTCTGGACGTGTCCTTTAGCACCAACAAGTTTGACGTGATCCAATTTGATTAATGTATTCTGCCAAATGAACTTCTAGAATAAAATTGACGCATTATTATTCTCCAATGATTCACTTTTGTACAGTACTTCTGCTATCCATTAGTTTTTACCACATACTTGCAATCTTAATTTTCCATTTTATTTCACCTCGTAGATTTTAATTACTCCCCTTTTTCATTATTCAAAACATTTTTATAATAAAAACAGAGTTATTTTCAATATTTTTAATTACACCAAAATCCTTTGCTATATTTTTTAAATTTGTTATTTTCAATAATCGAAATAAATTGCATCACCATATCAAATCTCTTTTTATACAATCTTGTTTTAATATATTTGATTTAAACCTACTAAATTTCTATTTTATTTCAATTAAGTATTTGTCATTCGCCTCAAACTGCAATTTTTAAATTATTATATTATTTTCCAATCCATCTGTTTTTCAAATAGCTATTTTCCATTCAACTATAAATTCTCTTTCACTTTGTAATAAAATTACACAATATATATTCACATTCCCACCTTATAGTACCTGAATAGATCCAAATTATTTTAAACCATTTTAATCCCTTAATCTTTTCTAAATTTAATTCTAACACACATATAGGAGTGTATATCATTACAATATACAGGGTAGGCACCTTTAAAAAATGAAATTTTATCTATTTTTGCTTTAGCTGAGGAATGGAGAAAAGTAATCATTTTCACACAGCTCAAATTTTACACTTGACAAAAATAGAACCCAATAGATAGAAGGTAAAAAATGGACAACAGTGAGCTGATTTAATGTAATGAAGTCGGTATTATTAATCATACGGACGAAGAAGAAATATTTAGGCCTTAATATAATATAGGATTCTTCAAATGCAAAAAAGACTTTTGTGGAAAATGCGAAGCATACGAGCTTTTAAAAGAACCAACTCAGGAACAAACACAGTTATACGAAGTACACATGAGACGAAAACCAAATACGAAATGAGGAACGAAACAGAGATAGAACTAGATTTTTAAATCAAGGAAATATTGATGTAGTCGCTTTTAATCTGCAAAATGTGTTGTCATTGCCAAAATCCAATCTAGGTAAAAATTTTTACAAAGCGAAATTGTCGTGTTGTAATTTAACTACACATTTGGACAAGAATGTGGCACGAATTCATTTCTAGTAGGACTGCAATTTACATTGCTAACGGATTAATTCGAATATTTAAATGAATTATGATAAAGATAGACAAAAGTGATTTAAAGAAACTTGTTTTGTGGTCAGATAACTGTATAGCACAGAACAAGAATTCCATAATGTCCTTTGCACTCCAAAACTTTCTGCAATCTCCTGGAAGCAATAATTTAGAAGTTATTAAACAAAAATTTGGCGAGCCTGGACATGGTAACGTTCAGGAAATAGACTGTGCACATAGCTGCATCGAGAAACACATCAGAAACCTGGACATTGGAAGCCCTTTATCTGTAATTAGGGCTTTCATAGCAATACCAACAAAATTGATATTTATCTTTCAAGTGATCCAGATTAGGTTATTCGGCTATTTCATCTAGCAGGGTGTCCCATTAAAATAGCCGAGAATTTTGAGATTGATTTGGTACCACGAATAATAAAAGTGTGAAAACTGTCGTTCGTGGTACCAAATACAAAATTTAAACAAAGAGAATTTGATCAGTGGAAAATGCAGATCTCTAGCTCACCTTGTTAAAAAGTTGTAAGATATTAAAATAGGTCGTCATTCCTGGCTAGGACACACTGTATCTAATCACATTTTGTTAACAGTTGGCGACTGCAAAAAGAGGTGAAAAACATAAAGAACACGTTTGACAGAAAAAACCGAGAAATCAAAAAAACTGGTTCTAAGGTACCTCCGTTCAAGAAAGGGAAAAGATGGGCGTTGCAAGGAAGGTTGTCATTCCTTCGCACATTAGATAACGAATGTGAGTAAGTAAATACCAAAAAGCAAGAGCTTCAAGCGGTTTTTATTAAGCTCAGTTTTTTGAGTTCTTTAAAAACAATGAATTCGATTTACGTTTTTGTTTTCAAAACTGTTTCCAACATAGTTGAAGATTCTGAAGCGACTGATGAAATAGACATTGAGCCTGAAAACACAGGTGTTTCTCAGCAGGAAACACATGTGGCCACTCTCACACCTCAACCACAAGCCATTTCATCGGCTGAAAGTCAAACGCACCGCAGCAAGTCACCCGAAAACAAGGAGAAAATGAATTATCGAGAAAAACGTGTTTTTCTATCGAGAAAAAGGCAAAAAAGAGAGATGGCATGATGACTGAGTTATTGGCAAAGGAAGTTGAATCAGATGACATCTGTCTATTTTTTCAAAGCATCGCTAAGACGGTGCAGAAATATCCACCACATTTACAACAGCGTGCTAAGCTAGACGCTTTACAATTGGTTTCCCGTATTCAACCGGATATGTGGTCATCACATCCGGGGACTTATGCAAGTAGACAACCGAACATGCCTGCTTCTCCATCACAGTGTTCAACTAGTACATGCTCTGATATTAGTAGACCGCCGTCTACAAGCAATCAAAGTGAGTTATGCAGTGAAGTAGCTTTATATCGACCTTCACCAGAACACTATTCTCAGCACTCTGCTGATATTCAGAATATATTGAAATCTACTGTTAACATGAGTGATCCAATTCTTCACTCCCAGGTTAGAAAATAGGCATTTTGTATATACAACCTTGTTTATTTGTAATAAAATATATATTTGCAAAAAAATTTATCCATATTTTTTTCCATTAATTGAAGAGGTAAATTGAAGAAGCTCTATATTAGACGAGCTTTTTTATATGAAATGAAATGAGCATATATTGCAAATGCTGATATAATTACGTAGGTATCTACCTTAAAGTTAGAGCAAGTTTCTCCTCTGCTTTGATTGGGTAAAGATTACAGTTCATAGACAACTTCTTAATGTCTTCTTGAATTAAACTTAACACAAATTACAACTGGGCTTTAGAAAGTCTGAAAAACTCTGACAACTTTTTGTCGTCACCACGCAAGTCATTTGTAATCAATACTTTGAAGTATCCTTCATTCCTTCTCTTTTTAAGGATGGGATGTTTAGGAAGTCTTGGCAAACTTAGCATTTCTAAGATGTCTTCTCGTCAATTTCTTCCAGCAAATGGTGTTTCAACAACAATGTTTTTTTCTTAAAAGTTCTAAAAGTTACCAAAGTCGCTTCAAGCAAAACGCTTCGGCTGGCGATCAGGGCTAACGATTATTGGTCCGCGATTATCGCTCTGCGATCATCGCAGTAGTCGCTCCAAGCAAAACCTACCTTTCACCTCACTCTAATATGAAAAATGCATCTTGTAAACACAATAAAACTAAGCTAAAATGCACTACAGGACTAGGACTATGTACTAATAAACTATTTTTCGAAATATAGGAATTTAATACGTTTTGGCTAGCTGACAAATAAAACCGAACCATGTTCTCATTTATAGTTTTATGATCTTCTTTAGATTACATTTTCATTTCCAACTTATTGATTTGGACAGGCAGAATTGTAAGGTTACTTCTTCTTCAGTTGGTGCTACAGCCTACTTCACGGCCTCAAATGATTATCCACGGTCTCTCACTTCTGACTTTCACTGGTTTCATATGATTTCGGAGGTTTTTCCGGCCATTGTCAATTTCTAACGAACGATTTCCGGGATTGGACTGTGTGTGTGAGTTATAAGATCTTACTATTTCACCGTCATAAGAGAGAACATCAAAAACGCTCAGTATCTCAATGTATAAAGCACGCCCGAGGGAAAACTCTTCTCTATTTTTGAAAAGAGTTTCGTTTCTGGCATGCCTGACACGTTAAGTTATCGTGTTCGTCTTTCCTTACCTTTCGCCTCTGGCGTGGTTTATCCGTGCTCTTTTGTTTTTCTCTTGGTGAAGCCCGTTATGGAAGTGCGACACGTTGAGTTCTATTTGAAGAATGATACGGCCCAATCCCGGAAGTATTTCATTATATAATTTCATTGTTTTCACCTGTAACGTGCTACAACCAGCGCTTTAGTGGTTCTATAATTTTCTATGCTCTGTGCATGGCCCAACCACAACAGTTATATCTTATTTACTTCTGTTGTCAACTCCAGATCTTTGTATAGGTGATATATTTCCTCGTTTTTGAGCTCCTCTTGCCAATAAAATTGGCTGCCTAATACATCTTCGAGAATATCTTACCCTCTCATTCTTTTAGTTTCGTTTGATAAGCGTCTATAATTTTAATGTTGTGAACAAAGCATCCCATTGGCTTAAGCCTTTTTCTTATTTTATTTAGAATTCGTTTGCTTCTATTGAGATCGTCTCTATTATAATGTGTAACGAGAATATATAGCCTGTAGTAGAACTGGTTTCTAGCTGTTACTATGTGTAGAGTTTAAAGTAACTACAGGGTGCACCGTAACGTTAATGAGACAGTACACTGGTAAACGAGTGCATAGCACCACCACAGTAACCGGGTATTATAATAAGAATTTAGTCGCATCAATCGTCAAATACAGGAAATAGTACTGCTCTAATTTATATATTAAAGGAGTCATTTCAAGCGATTTTTACCCAAAACAAACAAATTCTTGAAGATGAAAAAGAATCTGATTCAAATATCTTGTAAATATCTACTGACGCAGCCGTTTATTCTAAAATGTTACACGACAATGTATTACACCTCTATAATTTTAAATATTTTCAATACTTTCAGTCTTTAGACTTGGCAAATTTGCATTCCGCGAAATTAAGTGACTTGGCAACAAATTTCGTAAAACGTTCATAGATGCTTTTACGTCGTGAACATTCGACTGCTGTTCACTACTGTCTATACGACAGTTGGTCTTTCTGAAGGTCTGTTTTTGAGTGCTGAAGCACTTTCGCCAAAATTCTTTACTCATGAATTTACGGCATGATGGGATGAAACCGGTCTATTTCAATTACTACTTGCCTATCGTCTAAATAACCAATGATTGGGCGTTACTAGTCCATTTTGGAAATATTGTTTCCAATAATTAATGCTTGATGTTGAAAAGCCGAAACATTGTTCAAGCTACTTTTCCAAGTACTTTTCTGCAATTATTTACATGAATAGTAGAAGGCCACAAAGAAGATTGAATGATTTCAAACAATCATGATTATTAAGTACTTCAATTGCTAGTCTTTATTATGCACCTAGTAAAGGCAAATCACTGAAGGTGTCTAATAAGAAAAAATCTAAGCAATGCTTGTGATCCTCTCAACCATTGATAGCACGCTAGGAATTCAAAGTATGATCATTTTTCGGCACTATAATCTTAAAGCACAGACAAACATTTTATTTGAATATCAAGGTGATTATTCCTAGTTTTTGTGTAGTAAAATTTGAAATCTGTTAAAAATGGTTTTTGCTTAAAATTAAAGATCAATATGCGTAATATATGATTTGTTTATGTCCCGGGCAGTTATCCTTGTAAATAGTTTTCTGTCTTAAAGAATTACTGTCGGTCAGTTGTCCTAGACCTTAAAAAATTATGGATTTCAAGTCAATCCTTAAAATTTTGATTTCAAATATTCAAATGTTTAGCCTTGTTTAAATTCCAAGCGATTGTAAAATAACTTGGTAAGCACGTGACCCATTTCCAAAATCGTTATGCCAGGTAGAAAAAATAATAGTCTTTTACAAAAACTAAATATGATTTGTAACCACCTAAAATACTTATCATACACTGGATATATGTATGTCACAAGTCATAAATTGTAATATTCCTGTTAGAAGAAGTAAACTTTCAGATGTTTTAAGGTGAGCTACAGTTTTATGCATTCTGAACCACGGAAATACATGCTTCTTTTGAAATGTTTCCTTGAATAAATTATATTTTCATCGTGGCCTTGCAAGGACGAGATGGACAACGTCTTCTTCGACATCCCAATTTCGAAAATGCTGTGTAACATCTACTTAATACATGTATACTCCACAATTAATCATGCTAGCGTTGAAAGAAATTGAAGTAGATATAATATGTACAGCTGAATCTGATCAATAATAATGATCCAAACCTTTTAAACTGCATGCTGATGCTAACTTACTATTGCAAAATTAGCATATTGACAAAGTCTTACAAAACTTTTAACGTACTTATGAATAAGAATTCCAAGGATATTTTGTTTAATACTATTAGCGCCAGTAGGCAGGTATCACAATTTTTATTTTTGTTTACTTTAGTAGCATTCATGTCCCTAAACAAGTGGCATGTTCCAAAAATTAAGAAGAAAAAACTAGCTTAGTTGTAAGCAAACGTGTTTCACCGCACGAACGAAGCTAAAAAGTAACGAGACCAGTGGTGTGACGTCACCTGCTCATAGCTCAACTCTGGCGAACTAAATGCCCATATATGATTAGTAGCGATTCACGCACCATGTTGTATATTATTTGTTTACCCAAAAACTTTAAAAAACTGAAAACATTTTAAATAAACCAGGCTTCTCAGTACTTATTTTTACTTTGCTCGCCTAAAAGACGAAGGAAGTATTGTAATTGCAAAAAATCACTTTCCGAGATTTCTTCAGATCTTCAGGTTTCAGAGTGCCTAGATGACGAAAAACAGGTTTTCTCAATTCCGTCTGTCTGTCTGTCTGTCTCTCTGTCTGCATGTTGGCAGTATAGCTCAAAAAGTATTTGCCGGAGGAAGACGATATCTTGCATACGTATTATATATATACATGGAACAAAACTGGTACAATTTCATAAAAATATATACAGGGTGAGCACATTAAAAAAATAAAATATTGTTTATATTTGCGTTAAGTGGGAAATAGATTAAAGTAGTAATTTGCACATAGATCAGACCTTACACTTGACGAAAATAGAACCCACCAAATACAAGATAAGGTCGCAAAAAAATCAAAAAGGTTCCACATACAACATCCTTCGCTTAAATACATCCGCGCGTCGCATACATTAGCGAGCCTGCATAGCGCAGTTAAATCTGACTATCGACGATTGAATCCGCAGATGAAATTGATCGAATCCCTCTCCGGTAATTTTTTAAATTTGATAATTGCTTTAATTTGCATAAGCAAGTGGTACGACATTGTTACCTCTATTTTCCTTTGATTTTAGGCCTCGAGCCGCATAAATGCGTAAATTCCAAACCTTGAAATAGACGGGAAACGCATATTTGGGCGAGGCAAGGACGTATATCGTAAAAACTATTGCACATAAATATATACATCCTGCTTATGATATGTTCAAAAAAGAATAAAGAAATGTTTAGTGAAACAATTATCTGCATTGGTTTATTGATGTATAAAATATAATTAATTTTCTTAAGACATGCCCGGCGTGAAGGTTAAGCCAGCTGAAACCCAGCGATACCAACAGTTCTCCGTAGAGCAGTAAGGAATTGGAGAATGCGTTTTTGGACTAACGTTTATAGGAACCGTTTTATCCTTATACCGAGCTTAATCAGATCCTTGCTCTTGACCAACTATTTAAAGACCACCCTCTGCACATCGTGTTTAAAAATGATACCGTCAAAATTTGGAAGCTGATTTCTTAGTTCATTTAAGAAAAAAAGTTCTTATGCACGTGAATTCTCAAATGCGCTTTAAGGAAGCCAAGGCCTCGAGAGGGATAATAGAAAAACACATTGCTATTAGTAACTTACTCTCCTGAAGTAGTAAATTTCGATCATTTCTCGAAAACTACTGGTCTCAGCGATTGAAAACAAGAATAATTTTTTTTATAAGAAAAAGTCTAAGCTTTTAGAATATCTACAATTGACAAAAATTTCAATTGTAAAAAGTTACGATAAAAAACATCTTTCCACCCTTCCATAAACAACTTCTTCCGAAATTTAATATCAACTGGTTTTGAAGTCATATAATTCAGCATAGAAAGTAGTTTCGATATGGTAAATTATGCTATGTACTATTTTCATCAAATAATTCCTAATGCACAGGACTGCAGCTTCCTTAATACGGATTTCCCGATTCACGTTCTTATTTCTTTAAAATAAACTAAGGTATCGCTTCTCGAAGTTTGGCGATGTAATTTTTAAACACCCCCCCATATGCACTTTTACTTATAGTTATTTATTATTCTCTTCTTCTTGTTCTTCTTCTGCTTGCTTGTAATTAGGGTGTGTGCTTGTTTAATTTCAGTTGTCGTACCGAGCTATAAGCTCTTCACCGTTTCTTTGGTCATCCGACACTTCTTCCTATGGGCAGTTTAGCCCTTACAGTTTTGCTAGGCGATGCTAATTAATTCTAGTAACGTAATCATTCGGCGTATGTCGTATATCATCTGTCCGTTCACATATAATGTGTTATGTTACACATATTTCGTGTATCTACTCGTATATTGCGTACTCGGTCTCTTAATGATTTATTGTCTGAGTAATTGGTTTCCATGGATCTTCTTGTTTTTACCATATCGAATTTTTGGGGGCAATCTAATACTTCCTTTATTGTAAAAGAAAGTAAAAAGCAACAGCAAATACAGCAACATCAGTGGCTAGATTTTTTATTTATAAATATGATTTTTGTTGTGCTCTGAGGGTTACAAGTGTTTCGCATTTTAACAACACTTGTTCGCTATTCCTTGAGATAATGCCACTTCAGAGGCTTAAATCGTTTTTTTTATTTTTAAACTCCCACATCTGAAAAACGGTTAAATTTAGTAGTAAGGAGTACGATATCAAAAGAAAGCTCTAAAAGGGAATTTAAAAAAATATAAAAATCTACTTACTTAAAAAATCCTAAATTATTAAATATGAAAATGTTTAACCACTCTGTATATCATTAATAACCAGAACCAAAATTTTACTCAACATTTTCTATGCATAAAATCGTTAATATTTACATAACAGTCTACGTCAGAAAAAGTTTGATTCACCACAGTTTTTTGAGCCACCATGTATAATCAAACATATTTCAGTAATGTGCACCACCTTCGTACCTACAATAATGATATCAGAGTTTTTCTACATAACTCTCAAAGTTATAAATATTTTTCAACCCCGCATGGTTGCGCCGAAGGTAGTATATGGCTAGTACGTGGTCAGAAGTGGAACTGTTACAACTCGATCATAAAAATTGCGTGCCGGCGAGAGCAAATTCTTTTAGCAGAATTGTAAAACTTTATTAGCTGTAATTTGCGAGGGGTCGAGCTTGACAAATTTTAGTGTGTGAAAGCTTCAAATTTGTTAAATTCATAGGACTATTATGAACTGTCACGTCCGTATGTACGTGCCAAAAGTCAAAAATTTAGACCTGCTCTG
The DNA here is from genome assembly GCA_940337035.1 of Agriotes lineatus. Lineage (NCBI taxonomy): Eukaryota > Metazoa > Arthropoda > Insecta > Coleoptera > Elateridae > Agriotes > Agriotes lineatus. Next base: position 111,326 of record CALNHX010002465.1, read on the forward strand.
ATAGGCTTATTTGGAAATTTGTAACCGCCTACCGAGTTTTCTTGGTCAAACTGGACTTAGAACTTACTTAGTTAATAAGAAGATGTTAATAAGTAAAGTTAAGAAGCAACGGTATTAAACTTAGATGTTCTATAAACGGCAGAAAAATAAATACAAGTATTTGTAATTAAGTGTTCTTATTAATCTCGCAACAGTAGCTTTGGTCTTCGTGTACAAGTGTATTTTAACTAAAAGGATTTCCAGTTACTCTGACTTTAGGCATATAGCGACAATACCTGGAAAACGATATGTCAGAAAGTGAATAAATGCCAGGGCATTACTAGAGCAAATAAAGCTTGGGAATCTTTAAGTAAATGGTAGCATATAGTAGAAACAATGTAGAAATTAGTCGAATTAGTGCACAGGATTAGACAGCATATTATATGCGCTTGCTAAAAGAAGATATACCTTTTTATAGCGATAGACATCACAGAGGAAAACAATATCAGCACAGAGTAAAGTAACTAAAGAGATGAAAAATTACAAATCTCCAGATCCTGGAAGAATAAACATTGAACGTATTAAAGCCGGTCCGAACTCATTAATAAGACTATTGTCCAAAATAGTTAACCAACGTCTAGAAGGAGACACAGTTTCAGAAAAGTAAAAGAAAACAATATTAAACTTTATGTATAACAAGATAAGGTAAATAGGAAATACGGTCGGAATTATCACAGAATGATTATAATGAGCTCGATTGCCAGATTATAAGGTAGATTACTAAAAGGATGGAACAGTAAGCGAAACCAGAAGAACAAAGTGGCTTCAGAGCGAAAATCTTTGGAATATTCGCTTTACAAGAATCTTCCGCAGAAACGTTTAGCACATAGTAGAACTGTTAATTTATTTTTTATAGGTCTCCAAAAGGCTTGTGACGCAATCTCACTAAGTAAGGTATGGGACAGCATTATTCAAAATAATTGTGTTAGTAAGTAAAGTAAAGTAAAATTCAGGTCGCTTCATTCCACACGTAGGAATATGGCCTGAGACTGGGCGAGTCAGGGTCGCCGAAATATCTCTTTTCGAAACCCAGTCACCTGTTGTATATTAGAGAAGTTAAACACGCTATGAAGTAGTAATAATACTTCCATGAGTTTCAGGTATATAAAGAATTACCTACGAGCCTACGACAAAGTTTCTCAACAAATCGTTATTTTTAAAAATCTATATTGAAGAAGCTCTCTCTTACTGTGAATGGAAATTCTGCGGAATGCGTACACCACTAGAAGATAAGACACTGTTAAAGTGGCATCAAACGAAGAGGACTCAAGCTTTATAGAAAGATCAGAGAAGAATATCAGAAATGGGTTTCTTTTTTCTTTTTATTTCTAAGACCGATTACATGCTATTGGTAATAGTATAGAATTGGACCTGGGAACAAGCAAATGTCTTCTTCTGGTGCTATAGTACTACGTTGTTTGAGAATAATTTACTGAATTGTTCTCTACCGCACGCTATTGTGAGTAGTTATGGCATCCCTAGACCAGTCCATTTTTTCAGGTTTGTTACACATTTTATTTGCGTTTTACCTTCTATTCTACGCATCATACAAAGTTGCAGCAATCAATACTTTTCTCCGCGCATTATACGGCCAAAATATTCTGCTTTCTTCTGTTGATGGTTGCAAAAAATTATCTTTCCTTCACAAGTCTTCTCAGCGCTTCGTCATTGGTAACCCTAGCTGTCCAAGGACACCCGCATCTCGAATGCTTCTATCGTGTTTATCATTATTCGTGTAAAATCCATGTGTCTACTCCATAAAGTAGGACTAGTATTGCAATGTAATACATTGCATTGAATACGCCAACGAATGTTACTACCGAGTCTCTGATTGGCAAAGATATTTTTCATTTTAGCGAATGTACTGCTGACTGTTTCTATTTTGATCTTTATTTCATTGTCGGAGTACCATGTTTCATTTAGTTGGTTTCCTAGATACTTAGAGGAATGGACTTTCAAACAATATCTGTCTAGTGTTTCTAGGTGCTTTATAGGCAATTATTAGCTTCGTCTTGTTTACGTTGATTCTAAAGCCCAGATATTTGTATCCTTGATTAACTTTATTTAAAAGATACTATAGATTATGCAGATCATCTACAATTCCTACCATGTCGTTTGCATGTCTTATATAATATGCATTCTCCGTTGATCTTTGTTTCTCTTTCTTCATCAATCAGAGCCTTGGTCACTTCTATTTCTGAATAAAAATTAATCAATGTTGGCGAAAGTATACATGCTCGTCGAAGAACAAAACTAAAAATTACAAATTATTCAGATACTTTAGTACAACCGATGGAGAAGCAAAATTGTTCAAGGAGAGAGAACAATTTGACAACTGAGCTTTGTTCTATGGAATTACGAAACTTAAACGATTTATAAAACTATTATTGAAAGTATTTGCACTTACTTAGAACTCGAAAGTGCGGGTATTAAACAAAAGAGACCTAGAAAGACTTCTTGCAATGGAAACAGATTTTTGGCGAAGAAGCAGTAGCACTTACAGAATAGACCATGTAAGAAATAAAACAGTAAGGGTAACAATTAAAGTGCAGAGAACTATAATATTAGGCACTATAGAAATAGAATGCTTTTACGGTAAATAAAACCATAGGTGGCATAGGGCAATGTCGCATTGCATCGCTCTAAACTGTAGGAAAAGTGGACCATGTAGAAAATACAAAGATGATGTAAGCAGAGACAGCATCGCAAGAGGACTCAGAGAAGGCGACTGTAAGGATAGACAAAAGTAGAAATCATGAAGCGAGATACGACCCAGCCATAAGAAAAATAAGTTATAAACTTATTGTACATGTACATTTTGTATACCTTACAATTACATTAAACCCCTAACGCCCATTACAAAATCGATTTAATACATATAGTCCAGTTACATTAGATGGAAAAATGCAGCATCTGCGGAAAAAATCCAAGTGAGCTGAAATTTTGCATAGACATTTATTTTGACATCCTTTATCTCAGGGGTCGGCAACCTGCGGCCCGCGGGCCGCATGCGGCCCTTTGCAACTTTTTGCGCGGCCCGCCAAAGCACCAATATAACTTTAGGAAAAATCAACAAACTTAGAGCTTAAGCGTGCCGAAATGTGGCCGGTGACAAAAATGGGCGACAAACAGAAGCATAGTGGGAAACCAATTTTACTGCGCAAGTTTAATCCCCACTCCCCAGCGAATAAGACGTCTCGCTTAGCAAGTGTAGCATTCTTTCTAGTGATGGGCATAATCGGATGATTTCAATAATCGGAATGTTCAATTTCGGAATGTTTATAAAATCGGAATATCATCCGATTATTTTACATTTCGTAAATGCAAGCAAGGGAAAACGAGCGAATAACAACAAGCGGAAGGAAGATGAAGTGCGTGCAAATTTACGATGAGAGCACTCGCCGTCGCGCCGTAAGCCCTTATCTGCGTTGGCATCTATTGTTTGGATTTGTAGGACGGTCAGTAATAGCTATTTACGTTATTAGACCGATAGCAACATTATTATGGCCGCGCCAATACTTTACTGGTCGAACCGTAGGGCGAGACCTGTATGTTTGGCAAGGCCATAAGAATTCTACTGGTCGTGTATCGTATAAGATTTTTTAGGATACTGCATTGGTAACTAGCGTTTACATTGTTACAAACGAGTCCGGTAGATAAAATTTACCGGCCTAGACCAGTAGTAGTTCTATTACTACTGGTCTAGGTCGGTAAATTTTATCTACCGGACTCGTTTGTAACTATGTAGACGCTAGTTAGCAATGCAGTATCCTAAAAAACAATTTATGAGTTTGAGTCGCACAGTGGAATATGAGGAAATAAAATATTTTTTTCAAATTATTACAGTAGTTACGTTAATAGACTTTCGGAAAATGGTAGTAATATTTTAAAGTTTAATAGCACATAAAGTACATAATAGATAGTATAAAACAATACTTGAATTTGAAGTCAGTAGGTGTACTATCGAATAATTAATCTACGAAATACCACTGCCATTAGTGCCATTCACGTATCATACACGTGCGCACACGGCGCGACCCGTCGACATTCGCCAACCAGCATATAGCAGTCAAGTGAGTCAATACAACATTCCCTATTCCGTTCAGTTCAAATTGGCATTTCGTTTTCTCATTTTGTGTACCGAATAGTAAAATAATCGAATTCCGAAAGTTCCGAATTTTGTGCACCGAACAGTAAAATAATCGAATTCCGAAAAGTTCTGAAATAATAGGAACCTTCCGATTTTATGAACAATCGGAAACTTTCCGATTATTCATTCCGGATAGGCCCATCACTAATTCTTTCATTTCGCCAGTTTGCTACTGTATGTTCATATGTGCGTTCATGTTGACAGCCGTATGACGTTTCACTACAATATTTTATATTTTTTATATTTATATATTTTATATTTACATATTTATACATATTTAATTGGAATTGTATTTTCTTTTTTTTCCCTTTTAAGAATTGTAAAATTTTTGTTCTCTAACATTATTGTTATTATAGCATGTCAATAAAAAATAATTTTGTTCTATATTTATTTTAATAATATTTATACTCGTATATGATATAAAAGCACTATTTAAGTTACATTTGAATGTGCGGCCCGCATAAAAAAATTTATTTTGAAAATGGCCCGCCGTCCGAAAAAGGTTGCCGACCCCTGCTTTATCTAATAGACGTGTCTGTCTGGGACGCTTTTTCGTCTGGGACGCTGTTTCAGCAGCCAAACCGTAAGAGATAGAGAAAAAAATTATTAAAGTTATATGTTTGGAATGGTCATGTCAGGTCAGGAACCGAATTTCAGTCACGTAACACTTCCGGTTTTCGAGAAATCACGTGATTTCCGTCCGTCCGGGACGCTGGTCCGTCCGGGACGGTCTTTTTTGTTTTATTAAATGAGACATTTGTCTCACTGGACTGCCAGTTACAAATAATGTGTCAAAAGTCCCCATCGACATCGTGCTTGCGTTTTCAGTTGTTCAAGGTCAAAGGTCACAGAAATAAGATTTTCGCAAATATGTCGGTTCCTATGGGTCGTATGACTTTTTTAGTTATTACAAAAAATGAAGGCTATGAAGTTCTCTACAAAAAGAGGTTTATATATATTTTTACATACAATCAACCATTCAGTAAATAACACAGTGCTAAGTTTTGGGCTAAACTTCAATATAGTTTCCCCAGTCTTAGAGCAAGCGCAATGGTTCTGCAAGTCAGCGGCTCTCAACCCGTCGTTTCAACGGACCAGAACTGGCAAAGTACTAGTGAAAGGTATGATTTTACAATGTCCAATTCCGAACGGCTAAAATGCAGTATCATAGGCCACTTGTGCCTCATGCGCAGGAGCTATAATTTTTAGCCCAGTCAACGAAAAAAATATAAAAAAAATAAATCGGAAAGTTTTAAAATTTGCCGAGGATGTTTATTTGGGCGTACTATCGAATATATAAAAAGTTCCAAAAAATTCAAGGTGAGATGGCGCCGCCATCTTGGAAAGAGAGTTCAGCTTTATAGTTCTCTACAAATATTCTATAAAATATCAACTTTATCAGAAAAACTGATATTACAAAAATGAAAGATAATTAAATTTCTCACAAAAACGCATTTTTTATCAGTGCAATAGTTCCCTCAAAAATGGCCAGCGAATGTTGCATGGATCGATAAATCGCTCTAAACCCGGGCGCATTTTGGCACAATGCACCACGTTTCAGTCAATGGAAGATATTCTAGTAGTGCAGGCTCCAATGGGATGTCCGTTTGCAAAAATTGCGGACCACAAAGTGTTTTGTGATCTGTGTACCTGAGCCCCGCGGCTGTATAAAAAGCCATGTTGCCGCGCGCGCGCATGGTCCTTTGTGATCCGTCGCCCCCGCCCCTTTCCCTATGCTCTAGTCCCGCTACGACCGCTTGCGACGTTGGCAGTTCGCCAAATCCACGCCAGTCGTCGCCAAACATCGTCAAATAAGTGTTGTTTTCAATTGTTTACGTTTGCTAAAACATTCGTTTTCGTATGAAGTTAGTTGTTTTGTGGAAAAAATGTCACTAAAAGTCGTGAACTTAAAAAGAAAAAGACCCAGTGAATTCATGTATTGGTTTTGCGATTCATCAGAACAATTAGTGAATGATCCAAAACCCGAGTCGTTTCTCAGTAATAATGTATTAAGGGTAAATGATTTTGTCAGTAAAAATGTTTTACGAAAGTATTTTGCTTTGGCAATGTCACAAGACAAATTAACTTGATCAAATTCCTGAGCCGAAATACATTTTATGGACTATTTCCCAAATATCGGTTTATTTTGACATTTATACTGATGTACAATGACAGTTTAAGTGACGTTTTTGAAATACCACCTTGATTAAAACAACATCCTGTTGGCAGGTCAAAATCGTCAATGGTATTCTCAAATATCCCCTTGACTGAAGTGGTAGAACGTGTCAGTCAATTGGATACAGATAAAATCAAAATGTGCCCAAAAACAACTAAAGGATGAGGCAATGGCTGCTGAACTTTTACTGGACGAATATTTATGTGACGAGACTCTATTTGAAAATGCAATTAATAAAACTGAATTGTCTCCAATATGGGTTACTTTCATGCAAAAATTATTCAGTGCGAAGAACTATAAATTAGGAGAAAGATCTCAAGATAACAAGAGCTATTATGAGTGATAATGAAAACATCAGCTCAAGTTTATCGGTGGAAATTCTCTTTTGAAACGATATTTGAGCACATTGATTTCCTTCAATTTGGTTATGAGCTACGCGAAGGAGACCTTTATCCAAAGCAAATGACGAAAAAATCGCTACCTGACTCTTTAATAAAACCGTGTAAATGTCAATCTAATTGTCGCACAATATCATGAACTTGCAAAAAATTAACACTGAACTGTAAATCATTGGGTAAATGTATAAACAATGATTGCAAAAGCTGGTAACAAAATTAAAACTGTTGCTTGCGTATTAGAGGATATTTTTTGTAATTTTACTCATTTTTGAATGAAACTAAAAGTATTATGTAGCTGTACTGACTTGTATTTTATTTATGACCCATATATGCATCCACAAGTACTCATTTTTTAATAAAGTTCCATGATTAAAACCAATAATCTTTTCCAATATTAACTAACAGCGGGGGTGGAGGGAGGGGGACCACAATACTGGTTGGCAACATCTGTCAATTCGAAGTCTGGGATCACTACAATACATATCAGAAGTCAGAATGCGGTCCGCAATTTTTTCATACGGAACTCCAGGTCCGGTCTATAGCTCTCTGATTGGTTGTGACCGAACAGCAGTGCATTTTGGAAATCCAAACTGAAACATGGTACATTTTGCCGCGCTGTTCGCCATGCGATGCTGTCAAATAAAAGTGCTGTCGTGTACCTATGCGTGATGCATTATTTGTTTATTTATATGTAGTATTCCCTACCAGTTTTTCCTCATCATAATGCAACCAACTTTGCCGTATAATGTGCTCGAAACATTTAAATTTTCTTTTAAAAAGATACAACATGAAAACATTACTCTACTCTGAAGTGAAAACCATTAAAGAATGTGATAATTGCATTTGAGTTTCTTTTACATTATTTTTACGCGTAGAATACACTACTAGAATTTGGCGCGTTCATGCTGACTCACTCAGAATAAGTAATCGTAAACCAGTTACAAATATCGAATTTTTTAAAGGATAATTTATCTGCTATAATTACGATTAAAAGAATCATAGCCATAGTTTGGATACTGCTGATGCATTAGGTTCATTGCCTGCTTCAACTGTCACGAGAATGCAATTTTAAAATTATTTTCAAGCTGGATTAGGTATTACTGAAGCCATTAATTATCATATTTCCAAATTGGAATTAGAAATTGAATAAACAGACTTAGCCAAGGGTTTAGTGAATTTAAAATATCGCACAGTAAGATACTAGTATGATTGCTGTAAAAAATTCACCTTGGTCCACGTGCTGGTGTTAGCGTTTTGAAGGTAGGTACGTATTTATTAACCTACCCTAAATTTCTTATATTACTTATATTTTAATTACAGAAATAAAAATAAAAATAAGGCGAATATGAAAAATTAGGAATTACTATAGAAGTTCAAGAAGACCCATTTAGCATCGTTATTGTAACACCTTTAATGAACAGGGTTTATCAGTTAGCAACTGCAAGTGATATTGTTTTTGTAGATAACACCGCCTTCTGCGATTCGGAACATATTTCAATAACGTTTATATTCAGTGCGGTAGCTGTGCCTCTTATCATTATAATAACTAAGACGCAGACTATAGTAGATTATACATCAGCATTTCTACTTGTCAAAAAAGTTGTTGGAAATATGCGTTCGGTGGAAAAGGTGCACCAAAACTATGTATGACTGACAATAGTGTCGCAGGGCGGGTTGGGGGGGGGGGGGGGGAGCTACATGCAGTATTTCCAAAGGCCAAACTGCTACTATGTAGTTTTCACATTAGACAAGCTGTATGGAGATGGGCTTTGGGAGAAAAAACATGCAATTTTGGAAGATGATCATCCAATCTTTTAATAGTATATTATTATATAATGACAGCCATTATTCACGAAGATTACATTTGCGCCACGCGCAAGTCATCTGAGTGAATAATGGCCATAATCGCGAATGTAATATGATATTTTATCTACTCCTATGCAATAGGAGTTTTGTGTTCATATTTCCGAATTATGAAATTTATGACAGCTGTTAACTTCAAAAGTAATTTAATAATAAGAATGAATTTTGTGATTGGTTACAACCTATTGAATAATGAAAATCGAATTTTCTGATTGGTTGCAACTTGCAAACTATTGAATTAGGAAAATAGAATTTTATGATTGGCTGCAAACAGTGAATTATGAGTCATAATTCGTGGTCATTATACAGGAGGAGTAGATAAAAATATATTAATCGCTTCATCGGTGGTAACAGCAGATAATGCGTTTAAGATTGCCCTTGCTGATAAATAAATATCCAATAAATATCCTTACTGGGTAAATTATATAACTGATAACTGGAATCGTCGTATGCCTCAACATATGAGAACTGGATTAATAACTTTTCCGAAATATGTATCCGATTGTATAAAGATATCATTTTAAGAAGATGTAAAGCTTACTATGTTGTTGCGCTTGTTGATTTTTCATCCACCGTTATGGAGCAATATTACATCAAGCGGTTTCGAAATTTTGGAAATGGTCGCTGTAATAAACATCGACTTTTCCTTAAAGCAGAAATTAAGAAAGCTGCATATTTCTCCAAAGAGGTGATAGTAAAGAATGGCCAATATTGCTTTAAAGTGCCAAGCGAAAAAACGTATGAACTGTATGACGCACACCTCCAGATTAGTTATTGCTTTTGTGAAATTGGAAAACTATGAAGTTTGTGCACACATCAAGCAGGGGTTTATTCTATTTTTATATATAAATAAAACTACTGCTGATGACCGATATAACATGGCAGTACTAGCGCTAGGTGAAAAAGCTAACAAAAAAGAATTTTATGCACCAATAACAAAAAATTCTAATAACAATAATACGAATATGCACGACTGGCATGTAGAAGGTGCAGTTAATATGTCTCAATGCTCAACCAATGGTGATGACAACTTTACTGTAGAAAAAAATGCAATCGAGACAGAAAATATAGAAGGTGCTGATGATAGCACTTTCCTTAAACTAATTGAAATGTTGAAAACGAAACATCAAATGGGTCAAATCGGTTAATTACCAACAGATGCCTAAAACGCTTGGAAAAGTTAAATCATAGAGGAAGCTGGGATACATACTTAAGTACTTTTGGAACAAATATCGCATTAAGACAAAGGTATGGAGTAGCCTGGGGAGTAGCAATACGTGTTCAACCTACAGCAATAACTAGCAAAAAAGCTGGTGTCACGAGGGGAAGTAGGTTACCATGCAGGCGCCAACTATGCAGCTACAGCGACTCATGTAATACTACCAAAAGAAAGCGAAAATTAGATTATAATGTACGAAGAAATATGCCGACTGCTAAATCGAATGGTGCAGGTCATTAATACCTTTTTAAAGATATGCCTATGTTATAGTATCTACTTAAGTGTATAATATTTTGTTTTAGGATATATTTTTTAGTATATTGCCACGTATTCAACTTGGATATGCAATTGCAATGTTACCCCATATAATATATAAAAAAAGTTGAATTTTTTAATATCTAGTTTGTAACGAAATGACACAATATAAACGGCAGTTTATTTACTGGGTAATCAAATACAGCATAATGTACCTTTCTGAAGTCGGTTAATATATGAATGTCTTATACTTTATATTGTAAAGGTGACTAAGCCCATGTGGTAAGGCAAAATGTACCACGTTTCAGTTTGTATTGCCAAAATGTACCGCTGTTCGGTCACAACCAATCAAAGAGCTAGAATATCTGCCGTTGACCGAAACGTGGTGCATTGTGCCAAAATGCAACCCGGGCAGTGGGATGACGTTATTCAAATTTCTTCTCCAAAATGTTTCGTATTTTCGATGGTGATAATTTTTATAGTTCTGTAACAGAAAAAAGATTATTGAAAATTTTTAAAAAATATTATATACTAACTAGCAGTCCAGTGAGACAAATGTCTCATTTAATAAAACAAAAAAGACCGTTTTGCAAATAGAACGCGTATTAAATAAAAACTGTACCCAGACCTGGAAGGTGTCAAAGTGGTTGCCTAACCGATCGACGTTTTAAGGCGCAGAGGGTCGCAGCTCCGTTTGGCTGCTGAAACATTTTTATTTAATACGCGTTCTATTTGAAAAACGGTTTTTTGTGATTTCTCGAAAACCGGAAGTGTCACGTGACTGAAGCTGGCATGACCATTCCAAACATATAACTTTTTTCTCTATCTCTTACGGTTTGGCTGCTGAAACAGCGTCCCAGACAGACAAAACGGCGTCCCAGACAGACAAAACTGCGTCCCAGACTGACAAAACAGCGTCCCGGACAGACACGTCTATTAGATAAAGGATAAATTGGTTATTTGTTTTTTGATTTTTTATGAAATATTAAAGTACCTCGACTGCCAGAGCCTTTGGTACTAATTTTAAATAATACATAACATTATAATATTACGATATTACAATATGGTTACATTTATAACAGTTATAAAAGACCAGTGTTCTTCAAAAACAGTTTTAGTTTGTTCAGTTGGTCGGTAGCATCGCACAGATTGTGTCCTAGCTGACATACGTTACGGTGATGTTCATATTTCCGGCATTCGCATATTAGGTGTCTTATGGTTACATATTCATTACAAGTGTTGCACACTGGAGGGGGGTTCTGTTTCATTAGGTGAGTGTGGGTGATTTTACTGTGTCCTATTCTTATCCTGCTTATTTTTACTTCCTCTTGTCTGGTCAGCTCCACTGGTGGTTTCCATTCCATAGCGTCATGTTTTATTTCCCTTAATTTGATGTCTCGGCTATTGAACCACTGCTGGTTCCATTTTTTGAAAATAGACTTCTTGTTATGGCTTTTAATGTCATATGTCGGAATATTAGTGTCTTGTATTGTGGTCTTGGTTGCAGCTTGTCTCCCTAATTGGTCCACTTCTTCATTGCCTCGAATACCAATGTGTGATGGTATCCATATGAAAATAATTATTTTTCCTGACTGATGGAGTTTATATAGCACTTCATGTATTAATCGCACGATCGGGTTACAGCTATAAATGTTTTTAAAGATTGTAAAACACTGAGAGAGTCTACCAACACTATAAATTTATTATGGACATCTTGGAGGGCATATTCTAGTCCTTTGTTGACAGCGAATAGTTCTGCGGTAAGGACTGAACACATATCATTTAGTTTAATGTAGTTTCCCGTGTTATTACATTTAAACGCACAGCCGGTGTTGTTATTAATTTTAGACCCGTTCCTTGTATATTTTATGGTAGTCCGAGTAATTATCCAGGATTTGGTAAAGGGACGATATATATACCGATGGAGGTGTGTCTTCTTTTGGGTACATTGTAAGGTCCAGATGTACACGAGGCAGGGGAATTAACCAGGGAATTGTTGTTGGAAGTGATAGTTGTATAGGATGCTCATGTATTTTTAAATCTTCATTTATACTTTTTGCACGTATGTTACACTGTGGTGTAGTTTTAGTATTTATTTGGTAGGAATTCTGGTACGCAGGCTGGCAAACATGTATAAAATATATAAAAATAGTACGTAATTTATAAGCTGTAAATTACGTCTGAATGCCGGCGGTAGTTGTCCAGTTTCACTATAGAGACTCACAGCTGGACTTGATCGAAATGCACCTGTAACTATCCTCAAGCCGCTATTATATAAAGCATCTACAGTTTTAAGGATGGTGTGGTTGGCTGTTCCGTAGATAAAGTTGGAATAATCTAGCTTTGATCGTATTAAGGCGTTAAACATCGTCATCAGAGTTTTCTTTTTTGCTCCCCAGTTCTTATGTGCTTGTGATCCTTTGTAATTCAATAAGTTTAATTATTGTTGGAATTTTGGATCATAACTTAAAATGTTTTTGTCGACGTTTCGGTTTATTTAAAAGTATCTTAAGGACACCGACATTATAGAAAATATGGGTTATTAAATATTATACACCAAGTGAATTAAACATATGTTTATTCACGAAAAGATTTTGGGCTCACAAGCACGCAGTGCGACTGAGATCAAATCTTTGAGTTAATAAATGTTTAATTCACGTGGCGTATATAAGTTTTTATTCAATTTTGACGAAATTTTTAATAAAAAATTAAAAAATATTCAAATTTATAACGCCTGCTGCTCTTAAATCACTTATCAAACAACAAATAAAACAGCACACCTACTATGTGCCAAAATACATTAAAATGTTTTATTAAAAATAGATGAAGACGTCACGTCCTAAAGGATACTTATTCTTGCACATATTCATAACTAACTTGTAAATAAATGATTTGCAGAATGTGATTCTGTTAAAATTTTTTCTATTTTATAATAATTAATGTCTGAAGAAGCTAACTTGTGAATTAGCGCAACGTTACGTCTTCATCTATTTTTAATTTAAAAAAAAATGTGTTTTGACAAAAACGAAATTGCTTTCACGTTGTTAAACTTTTTAACTTAGCTGATATTATCTTTCCGATTTTGAAAGTGGAAGGATTTCTGGTAGATGTGTAAACCCATCAGGGTAAACATAGTCGTTTCCAGTATGTTTCTCTACCGTAGAAATTCATACAGGGTGTTAATTAAGTACGTAGAAAAACTTTAAAGGGTGATTCCTTGATCAATTCTAAGATAAAAAGTTCATACAAATATGGCACCTAAACGGCTTCGTTTTCAAGATACAGGATGTTAAAGATTAAACAAAAACAACTGTTTTTTCAAAAATCTAGAAAACGCCTAGAGGTATTCTAATGAAACTTGGCGTAAGTTACTATTTCATAAAGTGGCAAAGTTTGGCCAAAATAGATTTAGTTTTCCACCAGTGGCGTGGATCGGGGCCACTTGAATTACCTTATTCTAGAAAAATCTGATACGCCACTGTTTTTTAGCCAGAAGTTTTGTAGCTATTGTAAGATTCTTTGTTATTAAATAATATTATTTAAAAAAAATTATACTGTATTTTGAAAACGAAACTGTTTAGGTAGCCTTGACGTCCAATGAACGATATTGCTGTTACAGATTTTTTCGTTTTTCTCGAAAAGGGTTTATTCTATAAACAATATTTTTGTATAGAGTCAAAAGATGAAGCTAAAAAACTTGTCGTATTGGCTAAAAAGAGAGGCATACCAGATTTTTCTAAAATAAGGTAACTGAGGTGGCTCCGATGCACGCCACTGGTATAAATAAATTAACTTTATTTTGACTAAACTTTGCCACTTTCTGAAGTACTAACGTACACCAAGTTTCGTTAGAATACCTCTAGACGCTTTCCAGATGTTTGAAAAAAAAATTATTTAAACTTCAGCATCCTGTATATTGCACAAACAGCTGTAAATCAAAATTAAACTACTATGTCATGTGTTTCAATTGAAGGGGTGGGGCAAAAAAGCTACTTGTCACAAAACATATATTTGGAGAAAATCACCTTTTAATATTTCCAACAAATCCTGAAATGGAGCCGTTGTAGATCGGTTATTCCAATTTATACCAAAGATGCCTTGGATACATATGTTCTAATTAATGCATAATTTAGCAAACAATAATAAATATATTTGTCAGTACAAATATTTTATTGAAAAATGTGTGGCTTACACCCTTTTTCACAGAACAAAATAATATAATTTTCTTGTAAAAAACACATTATAAAAATAAAAAGCAAAGTACTAACAGTGTATTATAAAGTATGGAAATATTAGTATATTATTGTAAATCTTCATCTGCATCGCTTTCGAATTCATAACTGAATAAATCTAAATGTTCAACCATTGATTCAGGTTCAGTGTTGTCATTGTTTTCATTAAGTTCATTAGTTTCTTCATTAACTCCATGGACTTTTTCACGTACTCCTATTGTTCTGTAAAATTCGTGAAAAACTGAAGGTATGTAGGGTAGGAGTATTGAGAAATTCTCAATTTTCATCGTTCATTGTATTTTCTTTTTAGCTGGGACAGCGTCTGAGTGCTTCTGTATCCTCTTTTTCCTATGTTAACAGGTGTATAATAGATATTAACGATACAAGTTTGATTATGAGCATCTTAACGAAACGAGTTTGATTGCCAAAACGAGGCGGTGAGCCGAGTTTTGCGGCAATCAAACGAGCTTCGTTGTGTGCCATAAGCAAACGTGTATTGTTCAATATTTTATCTTCATCAATAAACTCTGGTTCAATGTATAAAAAGAGTGCGGTAATATTTATTACCGCACTGAGTGCGGTAATACTAACCATTACCGCACTGAGTACGGTAATATCCATTACCGCACTCAGTGCGTTAATGAAGCTCTTAACGATACTAAAATTAATTTGGTTAAGAGGCTATAACAACACGGATGAAGATAAAGTATATTAAATAAATGCTTTATGTGAACATTATGTTGGAATTCTGTGATTCGAATTTAAAACTATTTATTTTACTAAACTGTATTTTTTGTTTATCTTCAGTTTGTGTTTTCTTTGTAATACTTTTGAAAATGTCTTCAAAAGAAACAAAAACATTTTTGTTCCATAATGACAACTTTAAAGGGATTTGTGCGCTTGCATTTTTGCACTGCTTCAAACCATTGTTCCGGTGCAAAAACTTGTTGCAAGTTCTTCCTTTTGAACTTTTCAATAAGGGCGAAGTCTCGATCGGAAGGCAAGTGAGTGTGCCCAGAAACCAGAAAGCGATGTTCAGTGGTTTTATATCGACCTTCTTTTACCAGTTGTTGCCATAAAGACATGATTACCCAATTTTTATTTTGTCCACCACAGTTGTCTGTAAAAACGAGCAATTTATCTGAAGAAGTGGGATTTTCTGTCAAATGCCGGTAGATAATACTAGCTACTTCCTCGCTAACTCTCTTGGCCACATTTTCAGACCACATGTACATGTATACTTGATTAGTAGTGCAATCTTTTTTTTTTTAATATCCTTTTTTATTTGCAATCTGTAATTTTACATTCAGCAAATTTTATGAAAAATTATTCGACATGTCGAAGAGTGCTCAATAGCCATCTTCATATAGAAAGTAGGTTTTCTAGACCTTGAGTGACGTAAGGATAACATACTGTACTTAAAACTAAACCTTAATTCTAAAACTAACTTAACTTAAAAGTAATCAAAATCTGCTTGGTAATTCATTGGGTGCATATCGCAGAAGTCTTTTATTGTTTCTTGGTTGGTTCATGAGGTTTGTTACCAAATCGTTTGGGTGTATGCTGAGTCGAGTTCGATATTGTTTGCTGTAGTTGCCTATTTCCTCCTTGACCGTTCGAATTTGGAGATCATTCCGAATAGCAGCGTTTGTCACGTACCAGGGTGCGTTTATAATCATACGTAGCACTTTTGACTGGAAACGTTCAAGTATCTCTATATTGGAATTGGAAGCGGTGCCCCAGAGTTGTATTCCATAGCACCATATCGGTTTAATTATGGCTTTATAAGCAAGAAGCTTGTTGTTAATGGTCAGTTTTGAGTTTCGACCAAGTAGCCAGTACATTTTGGTGAGTGTCAGACCTATAGTCTGTTTTTTTGCTTTATGATTCAGAGCAGGCTTTGCATTTGCATTTTTGTAACAGTGTAGGTAGTTAGTGACAAAGGAAAAAACACTAGTTATGTCAAAAACCATTAGAACTGTCAATGTGTTAACTTATAAGCACTATTATACTTAATAAGAGCTAAAATTACTGAACCATTGACATTAAATAAGGTATTGCTTTATTTTAAGTACGTTTATTTAAGCGTGATTGATATCTAACTGTACAGAAACGCCATAAAATTTCTAGTGTAAAAGTAAATATATTATTCATAATTTGCTAATGATTTTTGTTTGTAGTTTATTGAACGAGAAATTGGGTGGTTTATCGATAAGAATCGAATTATATGGTGCATTATCCATAATTACCACACATTTTCCATTCAATTTGGCCAAAGCAGGGATTAACTGTTTTTCAACATTGCCTAAAAAGGTCACCATTGATACACTTATGATAGCCCCTGTCATTATTGTCCGAGTCCAACAGTAAGTCACATCCTGGTAAAGTTTCATCCAAAAACATGAATATACATTTTTCACTATAACTTCGAAATTGTTAATATTTCCTTTAAAAGGCAATCCGCCGAAATGATATGACTCTTCTCACACAATTTTCTTCCATTCACAATTTTGTATTTATATCCCATATTTGTTAATGTGTAGTATAATTTTAAACGACTCCCAGTATAATTCAGTTCCTCCGAAGTTAGAAATTCCTATTCTTTATTCATATTATCATTCGGTTATTGCTGGAGTTGTGATTTTGCTTCGTTTAGATTTCTATGTTGCATTTGAAATCCAGCATTATAAGAAATTGTTAGAAATGTTATATCTGTCTAATTCTTAATACTTACATCAAAGATTTTACCAATTCTTCCAATGATGGCTGTTTTACTTAAGTTACCATTGATATCTTTTATATTAGTAGAACGGCGTTTTATAGCCTCTTTGGTTTTACTATTACCTAATGCTGCTTTTTCATGGCATTTTATTAAGCTTTACCGAAATGTCAACTTGACAATCCCGGCGACCTGGATTTTGACATTAGTTATATTTTGTAACTAAACTGTTGTACACTGCTAAAATAATATAAATGCAAAGCCTGCTCTGAATCATAAAGCAAAAAAATAGACTATAGTTGTTTCCTCTTCGTGAATATGTGCTTTCGCCAGGTGAGTCTCCTATCCAGGTGGAGTCCAAGATATTTTATTTCTTCCTGTTGTGGCAGTTGGGTGTGGTTTAGATAAACAGGAGGGCAAGTTTCTTGTCGCGTGGTAAACGTTATGTGTGCAGATTTGGTTTCATTAACTTTCACTCTCCACTTTTTTCGCCAAGATTGTATTGAAGTTAAGAATGTTTGTAGAGTTTGTGTGGCGTCAACAGGGCTATTATCGGCGGCTAGGACGGCAGTATCATCCGCAAATGTTCCTACTACAACTTCTGGTGTGGTTGGAAGGTCGGCCGTGTATATTAAGTATAGCAAGGGTCCAAGGACACTGCCTTGCGGTACTCCGGCATTTATCGCATAAAGTTTGGTTTGTTCAGTGCCAACTTTTACTAGGAAGTGTCGGTTTCGCAGGTATGATTTAAATAGGAGGAAATAGTTCAAGGGAAGGATTAATCGTAACTTAGCTAACAGTCCAGCATGCCATACCTTATCAAATGCCTGCGTAATGTCAAGAAATGCTGCGGAGCAGTATTGTTTATTTTCAAATACTTCGATGATTTTATCAACAACTCGGTGAATTTGCTCTATTGTGGAGTGCATCGGTCTAAAACCGAACTGGTGGTTGGGTATACTTTCGTTGTTCTCAAGGATTGTAGAGAGTCTAATTTGTATAATTTTTTCAAACACTTTAGAAGTTGTGGGTAGAAGGCTTATCGGTCGATATGATTTGGCTTCATTTGGAGGTTTTCCTGGTTTTGGGATTAAGACGATTTGTGCTACCTTCCACTGGCTCGGAAAGTACCCAATGTGCAGTATTGCATTGAATAGTTGTGTGAGATATTTTATTCCCTGGTAGGGCAATTGTTTGAGAACTTGGCCAGTAATCAAGTCGTACCCTGGTGCTTTTTTGGGGTGTAGTGTTTTAACAACGCTTTGAACTTCGGTGATTTTGATGCGTGGGATTGGTGGCTCAAGTTGGTAAGGGGTTTCAAGTATCTGTATTAGTTCTTCTTCTTCTTCCGGTTCATTTTCTGATGGGTGTGGTTGGAAAACTTCGGAGAGGTGCTCTGCAAAAACGCATGCTTTCTCTTCGTTACTTCTTGCCCATGTTCCTTGTCGGGTCCTGATTGGTGGTGAGGCTTTTATGACCTGTTTAATCTTTTTAGTCGCTCTCCATAACGAGTAATCAGTATCTTCGGTAGGTGTAAGTCCGCTCAGGAAGGTTTGAATACATTCGATTTTATTGTTATTGAGGAGCTCCTTTAGTTCTTGGGTCTTAGCATTAAGCAGTCTTTTGCTTTCAGCCGTTCTCTGTCTCTGCCATTGTTTTCTAAGGCTTCTTTTTTCCAGGATTTTTTGTTGGATTGAAGGTGGACAATTGTAGGCTAAGTTAGGTTCAACTGGTTCAGGTGTTGCGTTCCAGCCCGCCTGTTGCAGTGTGTCATTGAATAGTTTCACAGCTGTTTCAATTTCTTCTTCCGTTTTAAGGGGAACATTTAACGGTAGATTTTTGTCGATGATTTGTCTAAATTCGCCCCAGTTTGTTTTTTTATTACATATACTCGGTTGTTTACTTGTGCTTATTGCTCTTGCGGATAAAGTAATTAAAACTGGAGAGTGGTCAGAAGATAAATCAAAGCATGATTTCGCTGTGACAGAATTATAAGGGATACCTTTTGTAATACCGAAGTCTACGAGGTCAGGTATTTTATTTCTATCTGTTGGCCAGTAGGTGGGCTCTCCGGTGGATAGATATTTCAAGTGGTTTTTTTCCATAGTTTTGAGTAATTCTCGCCCTTTAGGCGAAATAAGTCTGGAACCCCAGTCGGTGTGCTTGGCGTTATAGTCTCCAGCAGCGATGAATCGTTGCCCTAAGGTGCTAAAGTAATTTTCATAATGTTCTTGTATTACTCTGTGCCTGGGAGGGAAGTAGACAGCCGAGATAGTTAGAACACCTAAAGAGTCTTCTATGACTATATTTGTGGCTTGGAGAAAGTTTTTGCTATAACTGTTAATTTGGTGGTGTTTTATTGAATTTTTTATTATTATTGCTGATCCACCTCGTGCGGTACCATTTGGATGATTAGTGGAGTAAAGTGAGTAGTTTGGAATTTTAAGGTGACTTCGCTCCGTAAAATGGGTTTCTGATATGAGCATAATGTCGATGTTATAGTTAGAAATGAATACTTTTAGTTCTGCTGCGTGTTGTGAGAGCCCATTTGCATTCCATAAAGCGATTTGTAATAAGTTATCCATTACTTGAGTTTTGCGAGCACTGATGTAAGAAGGTTTAGCATGGTGCCTATTTGTTCAAATAAGCCCTTCATCATGTTTTTTAACTCCAACATGTCGTTGGGTTGTTGGGGCGATTGGTTTTGATTTAAAATTGGCATAGAGTTGTTGATAGCATGCAATTGTTGGTTTTGGTGGTTGGTTATTGTTGAATATAATAGCCCGGGTTGAGTTTGTTGGTAGGTTTTGATTTGGGTAGTGCAATCATGTACCCATAGGTTATAAGTCCAAGCTTTTCTTAAATAAAAAGCAGGTCCTACAGTAAGATGGGGTGTTGCTAGTGCTTGTTGTAAATCGAAAGAGGTTATGTCGACGCCTCCATAAACTTTTGCGTTTTCACTTTATTGTTTTAAATTCGTTTGCATTGCCTCTCCCCGTATTTGGTGTAACTCTAATTTTAATTTTAACTGTTTACATATTTCCCCATTTTTTTGTTAGTATCGTTAATTTCTATATTCAAAAGGTCACAAGTTTTGCACGTATCACTCTTTGGCAACTTCAAGCCAATATTATACTCAGTACAAAAAATGCGTATGTATTTATCTTCTGATACAAGTTTAATGTTTCTGTCCTTGCACCACTGAATATAGTAATCCTTATAAAGCCTGCAAATGAAGAGGTCGTGGTCAATATAGACATTTTTTGGATTTTCCTTTCTGCTATAGTGACTAGTATATTTTGGTATTGAGTCTATATGGCTTCTTACTGATTGTGTAGCTTCTGCAGATACTTTGTTTGGCCTATTTAAATGTTTGCCACGCCTATCTAATTTTGGTGTTGTCAATCCATCTGATATCTGTTTACACAGAAGCTGAATTGTTTTACGAGAGTTCTGTAGACCGTGAACTGCGAGAAATTCCTCCTAACATAGTAGTACATCAATTCCTTCAATTTTTGTGAAGTAATGTATTGTAATGTTCCTGGACGACACCTGTTTTTTCGTCTTTTTTGGATAACATATTTTCTTAGGAACTGATTTCATATTTGCAAATAGGTAAACATTTTGTTTTTCATAATTTCCAAGACCCCAAAAACGCATTAAAGACGTCTTCTTCTTTTCCTGATAGAGTTTACCTACACTTTTTTTACATTTGCATGGGGAACCCATTATTCTGCACTTTACATCTTTTCCTCTATTATTTTTGTAACTATACCCTAAGTTTCGTCTTGTCTTGTTTTTCAGTTTTTTATGATGCTCTAAATGTCTCTTTCTCCATCTTGATGGTGCTGACTTCTTTGGTGTATCAATAGAACCCCTCGCAACAACGTACTTCTCCGTTCGTGAGCTTGATGCATCCTAAGAAAGGGTTAATTTTTTTTTCAATAAGGGTATAAGCCACGTATAAATAAATGTGCAGTTATATTAGAAATCGTGACAAAAACGTAGCCACAAGTTAAAATTACTAATTTACCTCGCAAGTGGCAACATTACATGCAAGTATTCAAACGTAAATACTTAATTTGCTGACAAAAATAAAAACAACAGTAAATTAACCTAAAAATGTATAAGCCACAACATATTTTAAAAGAAGGTTATAAGCCACAATGAAAGTTTACTTACTTCATTTTCCGAATATTCGCTACCTTCAGAGCTGCTTTCATCACAGATGTAATTTGCATCGTCTATACTGTCATCCGAATCAAAATATTTTTCTGAATCACCACTATTTTCGGCATTAAAGTCTAATTTATTACGAGCACTGACTGTTCGCTTAGTAGCCATCTTGAAATATTTGTGGCTTATACTCTTTTTGCCATAAAATATGTATGAAAATGTGTCTTGCTCACTAAGGAAACGTGAGTCTGGTGGTGCCATCTTTTACTAATTCGCTGAAACTATATATGAGGTGGCTTGTACCCTTGATGTTTAAACTTAATATACAAATACCTCAATTTTAACAAAATTGTTGTATGTACTCTTGTTCCGCCAAGCCCTTCAATTAACGAAAATAAAGAGTGTCAAATTTAGAGTGATCCCATGTTAACAGGTAATAAGAATAAAATGGAATAGATTATAAAGTTATGTTTTGTTGGAAATTAAAGAATGGACATTCAGAGAACAAATGGACATTCAAGTTGTATTCTTATTTATTTTGAACTTTAAAACTTAAAAATTACATTGACCAGATAACCTCCGTTGCGATCGATGAATATTTGCGTGCAATGCAATAATTAGCCCATTACACGCTGACAGTCAGTCATGTCTGAACGCAAATGATATTGAAGACTCAACAAAAGATATTCAAGATGTAGAATATAATGAAATTAATCTTGTTGATCTCATCACAGACAATATTACTGAAGTAGAAGGAAATGATGAGGAGAAGTTAACGAAGACAGAAAAGAGAACGAAGAGAAACATGTGGAGGGGGAGGGAGAGGGCGAGAACAAGGACGAGCTGTAAAACGTATTGAGAATAAGGAAAAACATGGATTAGGCCTACTGGGGAAACCATCTAAAAAACGCGCCTTGCGCCCTACCTCCAAGGTGATATGGAAACGGATGCACCGCTGCTCATTATTTCTCTGAAGTATAGCGTGAAAACGGGTGGTTGTGCATAAAAAAACTATATAACCTTTTTTTTAGCATTTCCTAGTCTTCATTTTTTGTAATAACTAAAAATGTCATACCACCCATAGGAAGCGAGATATTTGTGAAAATCTTATTTCTGTGACCTTTAACCTTGAATAACTAAAAACGCAAGCACGATATCGATGGGAACTTTTGACACATTATTTGTAATATTAAAACAAAGATGTATGCAAAATTTCAGGTCACTTGGATATTTTCGGCAGGTGGTTCCTAATGTAACTGGACTTGAAACTCGTAAGATCTATGAAAAATAATTTTTTCAAATGTATGTTAATTAATGCGTATGTCAATATCGTTTTCGGGTGTTGTTTATTATAACCAAATTATACCTACATAAGAACTGAAAATGATTTTTTTAGTCTAGTGAGAATTTAAATGTGGATTATAGTAGCGCCTATCATGTTGATCATTTCTTCTTAATTAACCAAGTATCTATTGGGTGTCACTTACGAGAGCCTGGAATGGCTTGTCCACTTGAAGGATTCCTCTTTCTTGCATGCAACCTAAATTATCTTTAAGGGAGTCATTGTAACAACTTTTAAAAAAGGGACCTTACCAATATTTGTCGAAAAACCAAAGATACCATGTAAAGATTATCAATATTAAACCTTAAACATTATTAAAAAATTAAAGGTCATTATCTCAAAATGTATAAACTATTGCCGCGCTAAAGAATTAATATAATGAAATCTCACTGAATGTTACGTGTCATTTTATATAATTAAATAGTTCTACTTATATGAAATGTTAACATTTGTATAAATCCCTTTTCGGGAGATTCTATTTCTAAAATCTGTGGGTTATTTACCTCACCTGTATTAGACGTCTTTGGTACCATATTTGATCGAATGCTGTCAATCACCATTACAATTTATCAATCATTAACCTATCATTTTACACGTTTTCTAGTTGTTTGATTATCTAAAGGTTGAAACAAGCATGAGAGACACTCAGCCTGGTAGGTGTATAGTTTAGGCAACACATTAATTTATTGTGGATCTAATGCCACTCGCAATCTACGACTTGCTAAGATATGACGCCATGGAAGCTTAAATCAAACACACATATTTAATAAATGTCCATTTCTCGAATTTTCAATAACTATATAGTTTATGTATTAATTTATCACAACTGCATTTTTATCAAATAGATAGATCGTGCAAAACCTAATTACTGACAAAGTGTCTTAACCGGTTCTTATAGCTGTATCGCATTCTTTAATTTAATTTTTAGAACGGAATATATGTAAGATCATCAATTAGCAAATGCTACATTAAAGGTTAATGGGGAGCACTTCCATTCCGTAGACCACAAGCTTCTCGGATATGGGGAAGCAAATTGTTTACAATTCAATTAGACGGGCATCGAATGTGCTAAAGGAGCCTAACGTATTTAAAAGAGCATTCGTTTATCTTAATGGAAAAATTCTGAAGAGTAATTCCAGCAGGCACATGTTTTCGGCATAAATGAAAGCAGTCAAGGATGATGCACACTGAATCACTGCATATCTTACAGACATTAAATGCGACCTAACTGACCTAGAATAACGGTTGCACAAAATGGTAAAAAGATGAAAACTTGTTGAAGATATTTGCTATTTATAATAATGGTAGAGTTTATGTCGCATTACTGCTGCAATAAAATTTAATTTTTATGGAGCCCTTACTTTTATTATTATTAATGTAATCCATAAATATGTCGCTTACGTCAGGCGCCTCCGTATAATGAGATTTTTAAAATCAATTTATCACAGCAATCTTGATTAAACAATTAATGAAAATTACATTTTATTGCTGGTGCGCTCACACGCATCAAATGAACCGCTACCTGATCTTGAGATGATGTCGCCGATTTGGGCAATCATGCAACAGGTATGTAAGGGTAAGTGATGCTATCTCAAGATCACTGTGATATTTATAACACAAAGCCTGGTATGCAAGGACAGTCTTCCAACATACTCGGAATAATGAGCACAGGACTTCGAGGGTCCTGGCACGAACAATGGCTCGATAATGTCTTCTTCAGAGCGGCGCGATGTACCATCCTTTCATACTTGACCGTATTCGACGTCTCCGGAAACGCAACAATCCGGCCCATTGTTTGTTGGACAACAGAACAATGGCGACTGGCAACTCTATCAGGAGCTACACAGACCTTGCCCTTCTAAGCCACCATCAGTTTAATGGCACTTATTTTTAATGTCCATTGTAATCTATAAACAACTAGTATTAAGCGTTACATGTCTGTCCTGGAGGATTAATTGCGAAGAGTCATAGGAGTGTGAGAAGCGAGCAATTTGAAAAAATCGTGTACCCCCATCCCTGCCTTAAGCAGTGCTACAATAATAAACCTTGAACTTCTTGTCACACAATTATATATAACATTCTGATCGTGCACACAATTACCATAATTTCTTAAAACTCCATTAATCTAGGCAAATGTCGCAAGGATTAGCAAATATGCGCTCTAAAAAATAGAATCTTGTGAAAGGAACTAAAGGATTACAATCGACTTCTAAAAGTCGCATTTAAATATCCTTTATTTAAAAAATGGACCAGCAGGATTTATTATATTCTACAGTATTAATTTTTAGGAATTTATGGAAACGTCAATATTTAATGGAGGAGAAGCCAGCATTCTTCTCGCTTCAGAACTTTCGATCAAGGTTGACAATTACATAAGTTTTGACCGTAAACATTTGTTGTGCGAAATTGGGGAAATTAATATTAAAACTGTTTGTAAATCAACATAATGGTTATCACGCGGCAAATTTCTTAACACTACAATGAATATTTTTGAGGAATTTATGCAAGTATTTTGGTAAGGTGTCACAAAAACCCATAGTCATATAAATATTACTAAAATGTTAGTTCAGAAATAATGACGACATTTGTAGAGTTGATATTTTAAGCATACATGGCCTTAAAATGTGGATTTTTAATATAAAGGACGTGCTTGTTGCATATATACAAATATAGTTAATATGCAGAAAAAAACAAACTAATAGATTTTGGACAGTATCTTCCGTCATAGAATAATTTGAACAATTCTAATATCAGCAGGAAATTATCTTAATTTTTCAATCTTAATAAAGTCGTTAGCACTTCTGGATGTTTTTCATAACAGGTTTCATTTTAGCATTGTAAGAACTATCAATAAAGATATTCTGACATAACATTAGATATTCAACTCTATAGTTGTCCATACACATGTTTGAACTGAATACATAGCTCCGAACTGTGTCTTACTATTAACTTAGGATAATATTATTAACTACATATACGTATTTGCAAAAATAATTTACCAAACAGATATTTGATCTCTTTGGCGTCTTTTCTTCTTGTATTTAGTTGCTAATGATATTCACCGTGAATTTTAGGGAAGGTTTCGTTATACAGGATTAAATTCACTATTAATCACCCATCAGGTGTGCGAGGATTTCGCAAAATATATGGAAATCAAACGGTCAGAACAAAATTTGGGCTTAATTAAGTGACGCTAAAATATTCAAAATACCAAGGAAGAATAATGAATCCGCTCTGTTTATATAAATATCCCGCTAGTATTAACCTTAGAGTGTGATGAATTGCATTAACTTTTCACATTTGTTAGTCTTTCAGACTTCTACAGGTTCGAATCGTAATGGTACTCAGCCTTTAGGATAAATTATGTCTTACTTATAATTCCTTATATATATATATATTTATTTTAAAAAATGCTGCATATAAAATTTCTAACGATTATCAAAAAAATATACAAACAACCTAGAAACATAAAAATAATTGACGATTTCCGGAATTAACATCTGTACATAAATTATAACAAGCATAATATAGCTGAAACACAACTTAGTTACTTTGAAAAATGTGTAATATCGAAGCTATTATTTAAAGCAATAATAATAAATTGCAAACTGCTTTGATGCACTCTTTCTGGGGACTAATTATAACATGCTACCAGTACCAAAAATGATATACAGGGTAAATATAAAGTGCATGAACATCGAGGTCTAAACTTTATTAGAATGGGTATTATTCTCCTTACAACAGTAACTAGACCGTTACTTTCTCGTGCTGATTTTATAATGATACTTTGTATTTCTTCAGGACAGACTTTAGTCTTTTTACTTCCCTCGTCTGAAAGACGAAGGTAGTATTGTAATCACAAAAAATCATCTTCCGAGATGACGAAAAAGAGGTTTCCTCGATTCCGTCAGTCTGTGTTTCCTTCTCTCTCCATCAATGGTGCTATTATTGTCTCCATTTTGTGATTAATTTCTGTTCTTCCTTCAGTTCTTAGGTCTTCTTGTCAAAGTTGTTCGTAATATTTTTCTTGGGTGGCTGGTTCTTCTGTGTTTTGCCATTCTAGTTTTAACACAAGTGAGGAGTAATACATGGTCTGATAGAACGTGTGCTAAAAATACAAAAGAACGGCCACAAAGATGTCCTCTCAAACTTGAGCATCAGGACTAGTATCCACTGCTAGACGAAAAAGACCACAGGCCACAAAATCTGACGTAAACACCTAATAAAAGACAACACGCCTCAATCCCCCAATGCAATCTCAAACCAGAATCACTGGATCAAACAACCAATCCAACTCCTTAAGATTAGAGCACTGAAAGCCCAAAAAGATATCGCAACAATATATATAAATCTTTATTAAGAACTTACCTCGCAATTGGACATTGGACTCTAAATACTTTTAAAAATTCAAAGGAAATGGGGTAAAAATACATTCAAGTGCGTAATAATACTGAAACAATAAAAGAAAACACGTGGTAATGAGAATCACATCCATATTCAAATAAAAAAATATTACAGGCGACGGGATTCGAAATTCAGTGACTGCCAACGAGCCTGAGAATGTGAATCCAATAATCGGGGACAGCCCGTAAGTAAATCTGCCGTTCGCGTTCGCTGCACGCGACGCAACGTGGAGGCTCGAGTAAAAGGGACCATTTCAATTAAAAGAAAATTTAACGCTTCACTATCATAAAAGGTATAGTTCCGGAATTTAACAGTTACTAATAGGTTGCATTGTATTCGATCATACAGTTCATTAATTGCATAGTAATTAAATCAATATGATAAAAGTAAATTATTTAGCCTCAGATGAATTAGATTGGGAGTTGGTTGCTAGAAATATCAATACTGAAAATAGGAATGTGGAGGAAAAAAGGAAATTATTAAGAACACAATTGAATATAGAGAAGTGTGATGTATCTAAAAGTTCCACATATTTACCAGTTGCTTTGGAGGTTTCTCAAGAAATAGATTTTTGCAGTAACAGAATAAAATATCTTAGAACATTAGCGCAGAACTTTGAAGATAAACCGTTATCAGCTACTTATGATAGATTAACTACCAAACTACAACATTTATATCGTAGGTTAGAATATATCGCGACTTCAGTAGATGATCAAGTTAAAACTAAATGGACTCACCTCAAAGATCAATGGTTAGAATTATCAGTAACAATTTCAGAAGTAGCTGAGGATGAGGCTATGCGATTCAATGATTTGGTAGCAGTGTTGGATCATTCAGGACAACCTAATCAAAGTGATGTTAAAATAGAACTGCCAGTAGGAAGTACAGATCCGTTACCTAACATTAATTATGAGTTACCAACAGAAACAATTAATCAACCATCTCATAGTTCACCTAACATTAATAGTCGAAAGGTAGAATTTGATATCTCGGAACCAATGAATCAATACACAGAGAGAATGAAAAATTTAAATATATCACAAGTTCCGTCATACAATTATCAAACAGGTTTTGTAATGAATTCAGTTAGTGTATCCAAGTGGAATATTAAGTTCTCAGGTAATACAGCTAGTCAAGGTGTTAACTCATTCTTAGAACGAGTAGAAGAACTAAGAGTGGCCAGAAATTTGTCATATGAACAGTTATTCTTAGAAGCAATAGATTTGTTTGAGGATCAAGCACTAATTTGGTTCAGGTCAATTAGAAGTAAGATAGGGAGTTGGAAAGAAATAGTAGAATTACTAAAAAGACATTATTTACCTAGTGATTACGATGAAGCATTATGGGATGAAATTCGATCTCGAGTACAAGGTGTAGATGAACGTCCTCACATCTTCATAGCGGTTATGATAAATTTGTTCAATAGATTAAACTCAGTTCCCAGTGAAGATATTCAGTTAAAATATATTAGGAAAAACTTGCAACCTTATTATAGTAGTCACCTTACGTTAACCCAAGTCATTAGCATAAATTCACTTATTGATTACTGTCGAGATTTAGAAGAGACGAAAGAAAGAAATACAAAATTTAGACCAAATTTTTCCTTAGTTAAAACACCTTTAGAACCTGACTTAGCATATAAGTACAAGCTCAAGTATAACGTCAAATTCATTCCTCTACTATTGGTAACAAGTTGTCAAATAAGTTAACCAATGCTGATAAGAGAGAAGTATCATCTAGAAAGTTTATAAGAAATTTTACGAATGTAACTTGTTGGAATTGTAATGAAAAAGGTCACACCTATCATAAATGCAATAAAGAACGTACCTTCTTCTGCTACATTTGTGGGAATCCCAATGTTAATTCTAATAATTGCGATAAATGTAAAGGTCAATTTCGAAAAAAACGAACAGAGACAAGCATCGTCCGCAGTCCGCGAAGCTTAAGTCCAACAATTCTAAGGGCTGAAAAGTTGAAATGGAATGAATGGTTAAAAAAAGTCTCACAATTTTGTAAAAGTTCTCAAGCTAATTATACGTTTTCACATAATCATAAAGATAATCGTCCTTTTATTAAGGTTAAAATTAGAAACATGTCATTGTTAGCTCTTTTAGATACTGGTGCTAATCAAACTATAATAGGCAGGCAGGGTTTATTTTTGATTAATCAGCTTAAATTACCTTTAACCAAGCCTGGAATACAGATGAACTTGCAAACAGCTGATGGAAATTACCAATCTATTATGGGAATAGTAGAATTACCGATAACTATAGAAGGAATAACTAGAATTGTTAGTTGTTTAGTTTCCAATACTATTTCGGCTTCTCTTACTCTTGGAGTTGATAGTTGCTATGTGTTTAATTTGAATATTACAGATTTTCGGTCAGGTCAATTTCAAGTTTCGGGCATGAATAGTTTAAATAAAGTCATTTTAGCAAGGGAAGATCTATCTCCAGAACAGATCCGTGGTTTGGAAGTAGTTATAGATAAATTTCAAGAAATTAGTGGTCCTAAGCTTGGTAGTACAAATATGGTAGTTCATCGCATTGATACCGGTGATGCTAAACCCATTAAACAAAGATATTATCCAATGTTACCTCTTATGCTAGAAGCAGTAAATAAAGAAATTGATGAAATGTTAAAGTTAGAGGTAATTCAAAAATCTTTTTCGCCATGGAATTCTCCTATTGTCATGGTTAAGAAAAAAGATGGTTCATTAAGATTTTGTTTTGATGGTCGTCAATTGAATAAGGTTACTAAGAGAGATGCATACCCTTTACCTTATGTTAATGGTATTCTCGATAGATTACAAGATGCTAGGTTTTTAAGTTCAATTGATCTTCAGAAAGCATTTTGGCAAGTACCACTTTCCCCAGATAGTTGTGAAAAAACTGCTTTTACGGTTCCTGGTAGAGGATTATTTGAATTTAAAGTTCTCCCTTTCGGTCTTAATAATAGCGCTCAAACTTTACAGAGACTAATGGATAATATTTTTGGTCCAGAATTGAATAATGTATTTGTTTATATGGACGACGTCATAATTATTTCTAAGACATTTTCAGAACATTTAAACACGTTAGAACAGGTTTTCAATCGATTAAAGAATGCGGGACTTACTATCAATATTGAAAAATGTGAATTTTGTAGACCTTCATTGACATATCTAGGTTTCCTAATTGATGGAGATGGTTTGCGAACAGATCCGTCCAAAGTGGAAGCAATAGTTTCTTTTCCTACTCCAAAGAATTCCACAGAAGTAAAAAGATTTTTGGGAATGGCTAGCTGGTATAGGAGATTTGTTCCAAATTTTTCAACATTAGCTTCTCCTATGTTAGATTTAATTAAAGGCCATCAGAAAAAGAAATCTATTAGATGGAATGAGCGAGCCGAGTCTTCTTTTCAAGAACTTAAGAAATTATTAACTTCTTCTCCCATATTGAGTAGTCCAGATTTCAATAAAATGTTTATTATACAATGTGATGCCAGTGACGTAGGTGTAGGCGCGGTTTTACTACAAGGTGAAGGGTCAGAAGAAAGAGTTATTGCCTATGCCAGTCGGTCTTTGACTAGTGCAGAACGTAATTATTCGGTAACTGAAAAAGAGTGTTTAGCATGTTTATTTGGTATAGAAAAATACCGTCCTTATATTGAACTTACTCATTTCAAAATTGTTACTGATCACCATGCTCTTTTATGGCTACATAAATTACAATCACCTACAGGTAGATTAGCTCGTTGGACTGCTAGGATGTCACAATATAGTTTTGAAATAGAACATCGTAAAGGAAAATTCAATGTTGTTCCAGATGCTTTATCCCGAAATCCTATTCCTGTTGTTAATATTAGCATGATGACGTTAGAGGAAACAGATTTATGTCCGTGGTATAAAAGTATGATTGGTAGAATAAAAGATCATCCAGAGAATTATCCCTTGTGGAGAGTAGAAGATAACATTTTATATAAGTACATTAGCAATAAACATGATATCTTGTCTAATTTAATAGAATGGAAGATAGTTGTTCCTAAAGCTAAAAGGTTAGATATATTACAACAATTTCATGACGAACCTACCTCAAGTCACCTAGGATCTTTTAAGACCTTTAGAAAAATAGCTGAAATATATTATTGGCCTAAGATGAAAGCAGATATCGCTAAGTATGTCAGAAAATGTGATATATGTCAAGCCAGTAAGTCGTCTTCTCAACTTCGTCCCGGGTTAATGGGAAATCAAAAGAAAATTAAATATCCATTCCAGCTGATTTCAATAGATTTAATTGGTCCTTTACCAAGATCAACGAAAGGTTACACTTCTATTCTAGTAGTAACTGATTGGTTTACTAAGTTTGTGCAAGTACAACCACTTAGAAAAGCAACCGCCTCTTCTATCGTTAAGTTTCTAGAAAATGATGTCTTCTTAATGTTTGGAGTTCCTCAAATCATTATGTGTGATAATGGACCTCAGTTCATAGGTGGACTTTTTCAGAAGTTAGTAGAAAAGTATAAAGTACAAAAGGTTTGGTATAACGCTTCTTATCATCCGCAAGTAAATCCAGTCGAACGTACGAATAGAATCATTACTACTGCATTACGCTCTTATATAAAAAAAAATCATAGAATATGGGATGCTCAAATTTATAAGATAGCACATGCCATAAGAAACGCTGTTAGTGAAGTTACGGGCTATACTCCATCCTTTTTAAATTTTGGCCGAACTGTTCCTGCTCACGGTGATTATTATGGTCGGTTAGAAAATTTAACAAAGGAGGACATATCATTAGAAACACGCGAACAGTTAGTTAAAGATGTCAATCAACTATCTCCTATTTATAGTGAGGTAATACAATGTCTTAATCAAGCCTATGAAAGGAATAAGCATTATTATAATCTGAGAAAACGGTCATTACATTTCAAGAAGGGTGACATAGTCTGGACACGTAACATGGTACTTTCAAATGCGAAAGAAGGTTTTGCAAAGAAATTAGCTCCGAAATTTATAAAAGCGAAGGTAGCCGAAGTCACAGGTTCTGTAACGTACAAGTTAGTAGATTTGGACGGTAGGAATTTAGGAATCTGGCATGTAAAAGATATCAAACCTGGAACCAGTAGTCAACCAGATTTGATAGAGGAAGAATTATGAAGTTTCGTTTAAGCTTGTAAATAAATAGGTATAATTAAGTAGTTTGTTAATTGCCAAAGATATTATTTCAAAAGGATTAGGTTGTATAACCGAACGACTTTTCTAACTTGATGTCATTGAGTTGTGGCATAGCACTCCTCAGCGAAACTGTGTCCTATGAGGTGCGGTTTATTATTTTAAAGACTCCAGTCTCGCATGACTGAAGATCTTGAATTTTAGGTAATGTCCTATGAGGTGCTGTCCTTAGTTATCTATTAAATTACTTTACTCAAAGTGTAAAGTTAATAATTAGCTGTTAAATGCAAGAGGTTAACAATTACTTCTGCAGAAAAACAGACAAAATAAAAAGTAGCTTTATAGAATGGACTATGCCTCCAAAGCTAATTCCTTTTCTTAAAAAGAATTTACAGAAATGTTTCATATCTGGAAAGGAAATAAATGATGGAATTCTAGATACATTGGATTTCGTTATGGACAATTAAGATTAGAAAAGTAACTTGAAGTAACTTCAGTGGTAATAGTTAGAGTTCATAGATTGTAATAACTTAGTTTAAAAGATAGGGTATTAGTGTACATAGATAATGAATAATCAATGTTATTAAGAAAGATTGTTTAAAGTTAATGTATTAGCAAATATTAAAAAGGGTGTTATAATAACTTTAGCCAACTGTCTAAAGGGGAGGATTTCAATTTTCTTATTAATTCTAGAAGGGAGATAGTGTAGCAGTACATATCGTAGCTTCTACAGGAATATAGTTCAATATTAATTAATCCTAATAGATAGGCAACTTTAAGCGCAAGACCAGTAGGAGGGGTTGCCTACCCTTTTTGAAATTTAATTTAGAAGGCCCATGGTTACGTTAATAAAAGAACAATAAATAACAAAAATTATTACTTCCTGTTTAATTGAGAAAGCAAAAGGACGCTTCTCTATGCAGAAGCGAAGCAAATTGAAAATCCTAGCTTAGAAAGGATACAAGCAGACAATAGTAAGCCTTTATTTAACTCATACAGCATAGTATTAAAACATAATAATTTTTCAGGCAGATAGGATAAATTCCACAAACATTTTCTTTCTGAAAAGGGCAGTTATTATATAACTGGTAGGTAGACGGCAAACTAATACATACAAATCGTAATAGAGGGTTTTTCTTGATTCAGCTCTTAGTGTCACCTCTTTGACCACCAGCTCTTAGGGCTTCCTCTTTGACTACCAGCTCGTCGGTCTTTTTCATTTGACGCCAGTTCTGGTCAGTTGTATATTCGCCATGGAGAAGTGTGTCGATAAGTTACGAGCGATAAGGAAAAGAGAGGACGCAATTAGAAATCTATAACCAGTTAGGAGATCACTCACCAGTCAAGGGCAACTTCTTTGGTTCGATGAGGAGTTCTTCATAGTTAATGTTGGCAGATAGAGAGGTCCAGGTTCAAGGGTTCTCTGCATTAACCGTATGTTAGTCCTGAAAGGGTTTAATATCGTTAGTTAGACTTAAACCCGCGTCATAGCTTAAATATAATTAAATTAGGGCGTAAGCCTTAAGAATATTCAATAACAGATTAGTTTCAAGTAAAAACAATAGTTACTTACCAGGTGATGTGGCCTGAAGTGAGATTAAATCGTTCTGTGACTGTCAAGTTGGTTTTTGGGTCACTTGTCAAATAATAAGTTTTTTTTTCATAAAGGACCTTTCTTATACTACATGGAATGATACCAATTAAACTAAATACCGATCATTAATCGTAATTAAGACCTAGGAAAGAGAAATACGAGGGTATAGAGAGCTCTTTATATTTTCATCTTACGAACCGGAGGTTATTAATTAAATAGGTATAAGAAATCTCCTAGATACTGATAGATTCATTAATCCTAACGTTTTATTAGAACAAATTCTAACTTGTCAGAGAAGAATAAAACTTGCTAAATAATTACATAATGTGTATTAAAATTAGAAAGGTATAAGCCTCTAATGCATAACAATTGATTTGTGGACTGTTAGAAAGAATACGTAACCTTTGTAAACTTATTGAATTTAAAACTTTTTAAATAAAGTTATGGCGCCCATTTCTTCTGATTAATGAACTTTTACCTTTATATGAAAGTGAAACGAACTAAAAATCCCACAATTGTTAAACCCTGATAAGAAACCGTATCTTGAGCTAGTCGGTGAAGTGTAAGCCTTCAAAGGTAAGTAAGGATGAGGGGTACAATCTTCACGTTTTAACGTCTCCTGAACCTAAAAAACATATTTTTTTTCATTGGTCTGTCTGTGTGTCTGTCTGTCTGTGTCTGTCTGTGTGTCTGTCTGTGTGTCTGTGTGTCTGTGAACAGAATATCTCAAAAACGAAAAGAGATATGGCGTTGAAACTTCATATATAAGTTTTGTGTACTATTTAGATGCGACAGCAAGCTTTTAAATAAAATCGCATAACCGGAAGTAGATGTTTACTCTTGTGATTTTTCAGTTTTTTCGATTGTTTCAAAAACGGTTTCGAACACCGGTAAACCGGTTAACCGAAAACCTGATTTTAAACCGGTTCGCGAAAAGATTTGTAAACCTGTTTCTAAACCTGTATAAGAACCGGTGTCTAAACCTGTATAAGGACCGGTTTGTAAACCTTTTAAAGAACCGCTTTGTAAACCGGTTCACAAAGCGGTTTCAAAACCAGTTTATATACAGGTTGAAAACTGATTTATAGGTCGGTTTAAAAATCTATATATTAATTGATGTAAAAGCCTGTTCTTAATAACAAAAATGCGATTGTGTAGCTTGTACAATTTTATAGGTATAACCAATTTATGTGTTACAGCGGTTTATAAATCGATTTTAAACCGGTTTATAAACACGTTTTCAAAGTAGTTCGTAAACCGATTTAGAAACCGATTCCTAAACAGGTGTACAAACCCTTTCATAAACGGGTTCTATTCAGGCTCTTAATTTATGAAAAACCTTGGATAACCGAAAACTGCTTAACCGTCAAATCGTTTTTTACCAGCACTAGTATATAAACCATGCCCCAAATAGTACATATTTATTATGATTGTTTATTGAAAGCGTAATTTTTCAAACACTCTTTGGAATAAAGTATAACATGTTGGAATTAAAATAAAGGAAGTTTAAGGATATATTTATTCATGTAATAAAATATAGGGTGTTGCATTTAAAAAAAAAATGAGAAAATAAAGATTAAAGTTTCAACGGCTATTTTGAGCACTCTGTATTAAAATATCCGGTTTTTATGAAACTTTAGTATTTTTGTATTCTATATAACGATCCCCTCAATTTTCCCGAAAGGTATATTCAAAAATGGAGAAAATGTTACGTTTGACAAAAAAATACTGAAAACGTTCATACGTTGGACACACTGAAATCAATTTAAAAGAAAAGTCAGAATCGAACGTAGAACTTATAAGGACTTAAATAGCCATAAAGTGATACAGGGCGTACTATTTTAATAAAATATTACTTGTTTTTGGGACACCCTGTATATGTCAACATTATTTTAAAAGGTTTCAACCCCAGTAGTGGAACCTCAATCAAAATTTTTATCCGAGAATAACTGAAAGCGTAATCGAAGACCGACGCACTAGATGAACACTCTGTATATATTTCAAATATATACTTCTCTTACTTTGAGGAAACAGTAGATGTAATTTTAAAAATAAGAACTGTAATGAAGGTAAATAGAGAAAGAAAAACGTTTAGACTAAATTCCAAAGTTAGTCAATCGCCATATATAAAGGCCACAAACTAGTATATATAAAGGTCAATTAATATTTCTTCTATATTCTCATTTTCACACGATAATCATAGTCATTATAGCATTATTGGCTTTCAACAAAATTTTTATAAAGGCTGCCGAGATTAAAATATGGCCATGACTTTAACTGTAAAGGATGTGCTCCTGTATTTCTTTAGCGATTAGCAGACTGAATAAAATTAAGAGGTTAATTGTAAAATGACGGACAGTTTGTCTTGGAGCAATCTAATTTCAATGCTTACACATAAAATTCATTTACCACTTCGTTCGTGAGCACGATATTAATCTAATTAAAATCTCTTTCAATCTCAAACGAGTGGTTTACTGGTCATGGCAGTTATGAGTGTACTTTTAATTTAATGCACGGTGATGATCAGTTAATCATTGCAATAAAAAGAAACCTCTAAAATCAAAGCATTCGCTGTAAGTGCACATTCACTTCTATATAATTAATTCTTTAGTTACTTTCGAAATATTTTTATTACTTTTAATTTCATATATACATTCGTATGGTTATATTACGCAGAACTAATCCTATTCTTATTATTTTATTTTAGTTATACTGCTGCTCTGTAAGTGTAATGTTATTTGATATAATATTTTTTTATAGCAGATGTTAAAGTGTAATTCGTTCAACTCAAAATAGTCGATCAAGTACACTTGACCTGCAAAGGTAGAACGGTGATCCAGGGTAGGTAAGGCAATACTTTTACAGCAAGGGCAGATAATAGTTATTTAATATACAACTGGGATAACAGCATCATTAATATACGCGAATTACGTGACTAGAAACGCTTACTAGCTTAGAGATAAGATTAGAACCCGCTAGATTTGTACTCTGTTCCTAGAACCTTATGATAACGCCTGTGGGAACGGAAACTACCTTGCATTTCTTTAGGATAAGAGTTTTCCTTAGTGTTAAGATGCTTCTTGCATTCAGTTCTGTTTCGACACTCAGGTTAGCCTGTCCTGAATCAAGTGTGTGGAGCAGAGCTCCGACGTCTGTAAAGTGTTTAGTGTTTTAAGTATAAATAAATGCTTTTTAAAAACACTAATCGTCGTTAAATAAACTTAACTGGCGCAGTCTTTCGGATATTTGCAACGGTCTCAAGAGTTTTCGACCATTAAAACCAATTTTGCACCGTGGGTTTCAACCCTTAATTGCAAGATCCCTGCCTCCGAAGATCTACAACCGCACCTGTACCCTCGAGCCGACCATAGGACAAGCATCGCCGAAGCGTCGAGCCCGCTGGTTGCAGTTTTCAAACCGATCATCGCGATCAATCCAGTTCATTGGGAACAACCCTGTCTATTGCAGACATCCAGTTCATTGGGAACAACTCCGTCTATCGAAGACAACTAGATCCACCGAGATCGACAACTAGATCCACCGAGATCAACAACTAGATCCATCGAGATCAACAACGATGAATAAGTAAGAAAATTACATATATTATTTTGTGACAAGTGAATTTAAACTAATATTTTAAACAGCTACTAACCTAGCTTTACAATTTTTAATTATAAGCTCAGGTGGTTGCAAACGAGATGAGGTACTGGCGTACACGATAGGTGTACTTAATAATCGCCAACCGACTTTGCAATCATGCGTAGGTACCCTGAATTCAATTAGGAACCCCTAATCTTAAGCACTGTTTACTAACATAAACGAATTTTTAAAAATCATAGTGTTAATGATTAATACAGACACATCGTCTGAAAGCGAATCTGAAAGTGAATTCGAAAATACAACTCGAAATAATAATTTAACTCAAAATAACTTAACTCAAAATAGAATAACTTTAAGACCACCCCGTCTAATACCAAATTTAACAATGGCAAATGAGAATCAAAATTTAAATCAAGCTGGCGGACCAGCACCAGTCTTTAATGGATACCCTTTAGGTTTCCATATGAGTATGCTAAATGAAATTCCAACATTTCACGGCAACCCCGCCGAACTTTGCGAATACATCCGCGCTGTAGAGGACATATTCAATCAATTTTGGCAACCAGATGTCAATGCCTATATTAATAAATTACTTTTATCTGCTGCTCGCAACCGTTTAAAAGGTGCAGCCTTAGAAATTGTGACAGGACACACGTATATTTCATGGTTAGAACTGAAACAAGTTTTAATAAATAATTTCGGTGACCAACGTTCCGAACTAAATATTCAAATGGATCTTTCCAGACTTAGACAAAATCAAAAGGAAACCCCTATCGACTTTTTCAATAAAATTAGATCTCTTTTAGCCATCCTAAATTCAAAAATATCTTTAGGAAATGAAATTCAAGAAATCAAAGATCATAAACTGCAAACTTCAAAGAGTTTAGCCTTAAAAGTTTTCATAAGTGGTTTATTAGAACCTCTTGGCAGCTTCATAAGAAGTCATGCACCAAATTCTTTAGAACAAGCACTAACATTTGTAAAAGATGAACTAGACATTCGTTATTTTCAAGGAAAAAATTTATTACTAAAAGAGAATGATAGAAAGTTTACTAATAACACTAGTCAACCACAAAACAAATTTACACCACAAAATCAATCTAAAACACCATTCAAGACTCAATATTATCCGAATCATTCACAAAACTATCAAAAGCCACCACAATTTCAACCAAACCCTAGATTTCAAACCAATCAAAATCCATTTCCAAATTTTAGATTTCCAACTTATCAAAAATCCAACGTGATACATACACAAAATGCATTTGCACCAAAGCCAAATTTTAAGCCTACCTTTAAACCCGTACCTATGGAAACTAGTACCATTCAAAAACGCCCAGCTTCACAACAGTTAGGCACCCAAAATAAAAATAGTAAATCCAATTTTAGACCAAATAACTACATTCGACAATCCAATCAACCGAGAAACTTCCATTCCGAAGAATTATTTAACAAACATGTCGCTAATCAATCACAATATGAACCCGAATATGACCAACAACCTTACTATAATGAGGAAACTCCCGAAAACTTTGAAATAACAGAAGACAATAACTGTCACACATACTTCAACGAATTAGACCCAACCACAGACTTTTTCTCTTTACCCGAATCAGATTCAGACATCGAAGAAGACCCCGACGAAGCCGTAAATTTTCGTCAAATGCCTCGGTAGAAACTTTTTCATTAAACCCAAAATCAAATTTACCCTATATCATTATACCGCAAACTGGCGATAAATTACTAATCGATACTGGCAGTTCACGTACTATTCTTTCACCAAAATTTGTACACACATATTACCCCGACTCAATTTACGAACATCCTTTCGAAATTTCTACTTCTCATGGAACTACTTATCACAATTTGGTAGCAGAAGTACCTATTCAAAATTTATTTTCAGAAGATGGAACACATCTTTGCTATTTGTTCGATTTTCACGAAGAATATGTAGGACTAATAGGCACAGACCTCCTAGCTAACCTCCCTGCAAACATCGACTATCGATGGATGCATATTCAAACTGAAAAGACAACCGTACCATTCTACTACAACTATTCCAAATTAAAACAAGAAGAACAAAAACGCAATCAGTGCAATTTTTCCAAAATTAAACCCTCTAAGGACATTTTAAGACACATTACGTTACCACCGCGAACAGAACAATTTGTTACTTTACCCGCAGTAGGAAAAGATGGATATAAATTAGCTCCTAAATTAAATTTTACCAAAAATATAATAATGCCTTCAGCAATGGTTACATTAAAAAACAACTGGTTCCAAACAAGTTTAATAAACACATCAGATACATCCCAAACATTAATTATATCACAACCTCTCATTTTAGAAGATTACACTCCTGTAAAGGAAAA
This sequence comes from Agriotes lineatus, assembly GCA_940337035.1. Lineage (NCBI taxonomy): Eukaryota > Metazoa > Arthropoda > Insecta > Coleoptera > Elateridae > Agriotes > Agriotes lineatus. The sequence continues at coordinate 151,017 of CALNHX010002465.1, forward strand.
AATTGAAATAAACAGTCATTTTAATTCAAACCCTCGTCAGAAACAAATACTTCTCCAAAATTTAGAAAATAATTTAAGATTAGATCATTTAAATCCAGAAGAAAGAACTTTATTAACAAATCTTTGTTTAGATTATAAAGAAATATTTTATACCCCCGAGATTCCTCTATCGACTACAAATTTAACCAAGCACCGCATAAGAACGAAAACAGACACCCCGATTTTCACTAAAACATACCGATATCCACATATACACCGACAAGAAGTCAAGCAACAAATTGAGAAAATGCTAAAAGAAGATATAATCGAACCTAGCGAATCACCATATAATTTTCCAATTTGGGTAGTCCCGAAGAAACGTGATGCCTCAGGCAAGCAAAAATGGAGAATCGTTATCGATTACAGAAAACTTAACGAACAGACCATCGACGATAAATTTCCCTTACCCCGAATAGAGACAATTCTAGACAATTTAGGCAGAGCAAACTATTTTACAACTCTCGACTTAGCCTCCGGTTTCCACCAAATTGAAATGGATCCCCGAGATAGAGAAAAAACAGCCTTTTCAACAGAGGATGGAAAATTTCAATTCAAAAGAATGGCTTTTGGTTTAAAAAACGCCCCAAGCAGTTTTCAAAGAGCCATAAATACCGCTTTAACAGGTTTAACACCAAATCAATGTTTAGTATATCTCGACGACATTATTGTTTATTCGACTTCATTACAACAACATATCGAGCGACTCAAAAACGTATTTCAAAAATGTAAGGACACCAATCTAAAAATTCAACTCGACAAATCTGAATTTCTTCAGAAAAATGTAAAATATTTAGGCCATATAATAACACCTGACGGAATAAAACCAGATCCCTCAAAAATAGAAGTCATTAAAAATTTCCCATTACCTAACACTAGAACAGAAATCAAATCATTTTTAGGACTTTTTGGATACTATAGAAAATTTATAAAAGACTTTGCAAAAATCACTAAATTCCTCACTTATTGCTTAAAGAAAGACAACAAAATTATTCATACCCAAAATTTTAAAGATTCTTTCGACTATTGTAAAAACCTTTTAATCAATGAACCAATTTTACAATACCCAAATTTTAACAAGCCGTTTGAACTCACTACTGACGCCTCAAAATATGCTCTTGGTGCAGTTCTTTCACAAGATGGTAAACCCATTAGTTACGCTTCACGTACATTAAACGATACTGAACAAAAATACAGTACCATAGAACGCGAATTATTAGCCATTATATGGGCTACAAAACACTTCCGACCTTATTTATTTGGAACTAAATTCACGCTTTTCACGGATCATAGACCTCTAGTTTGGCTCCGCAATCTTAAAGAACCAAATTCAAAACTTACCAGATGGGCCTTAAAATTAGAAGAATTTAACTTTGACATTAAGTATTTACCTGGAAAAACAAATAAAGTAGCAGACGCTCTTTCCCGAATTCAAATTCATCCCTTAAGCATAGACGACAATATATTTGAAGACATCCACAAAATTTTAAACGACTCTGACCGATTAGACACACCCGAAACCTTACCAGATAATTTTAGCATAATTCCCAATCGTGCAGAAACACCAAACTTATCAGATTTATTCGATACACCGATTATTAGAACACCATCAAATAATGAAAACGAATCCTTAGTAGACACAGTACACACCCAATTAAGTTCAGCACCCGTAATAGATATTTGCGACAAACCTTTGCAACATTTTAGTAAACAAATAGAATTTATTGAAGCCAATCTGTCTAGACAAATTCAAATCACCAAATTCGACGGAAACATTCATTATTCAGTTTTCGTGAACTCTAATAATAAAAATTTAAAATTTAACGAGTTACTAATAGAACACTGTCAACCCAAAACTCATTATTATTGCTATTTCTCTAACGATAAATTATACCAAGAATTTTCTCAATATATCAATTCAATCACAAATGAAAACACCCCCAAATTCCACAGATGTACGACACAAGTTACATACATAATTAAACCTGAAGAACGTCACAACCAAATTATTAATTATCACCATGGTAAAACGAATCACAGAGGAATATCCGAAACAATAGAACACCTACAAAGAAAATATTTTTGGAAAGGTATGAGCAACGACATTAAAAATTTTATTAACAATTGTCAAATCTGTAGAACACAAAAATATAACAGAAATCCCATAAAGCAACCCCTTCAATTAACTCCAACTTTTAATCGACCATTTCATACAATTCATATGGATATATTTCAAATAAAAGGAATTAAATATTTAACGTTAATAGACGCTTTTTCCAAATTCGCTCAAGCCTATCAATTACGATCCAGTAACATGATCGATGTGACAGATCGACTATTCTTTTTCATTACAACCTTTACGGCCCCTAACACATTGATAACAGATAATGAATTTAATAAACAACCTTTTCTAAGCTTTTTACAAGTACACAAAATTCAATTGCATACAACAACACCTTATCATCACGAATCAAATTCCCCAGTAGAACGTTTTCATTCAACATTAATAGAACACTATAGACTTTTAGGAGAAATGCCCGAACACAAGAAAATACAATATTGTGTAATGGCTTACAACCATACTATCCATTCAAATCTAAAATTATCACCTTTCGAAATAGTATTTGGACATACCGACAACAAGAACCCTTTTGACCTAGACTATGAAAAATCATTTTTCGAAAATTATGTAGTAAATCACAGAGAAAAAATGAAACATCTTTACGACGCACTTCAAAATAAACAAAGCTCTACAAAAGAAGCACGAAACGACAAAGTCAATAAATCCCGAAATTCCAAATCATTCAAAATTGGAGACCAAGTTTACATTAGGACAAATGCACGTAATAAAAAAGATCCTAAATTTGCAGGTCCCTATATAGTCGACAAAATTAATGAACATGACACGTACGATGTTAAACACGTACACAAAAATACAATATTAAAAAGACATGCCAATGATCTGATGCCTTTTACAGGACATTATCGATCATCCTCTTCGCCATCGCCTGGCACCTCCTCAAATGTGACATAACAATCGAGACTTTAAACAACAATCCTGGACTATACCCCTTACAAAAAGGTAAAGCCCTATTAAAGGAATCCGAATGGACCTTAATAAAAATCCTTGACTACACCCCTTTATTGACTGACTACCAAACTCTTAAAAATAACCTTCTAGCGTCAATTTCACTTTTAGAAAACAAAAACTTTCCAATAGGCTATAGACACTTTGTAGACTTAAAAGACATTTTAATTAATCATAACAATCAGCTTTTAATTCTCAAACAATATATTAATAAAGCAGATCAGCTGCTATTTCAATTATTTCCCGAAATGCAAAACACCAGACAAAAACGTGGATTAATAGATGGACTTGGCACAGTAATAAAATTCATCACCGGTAACTTAGACCAAGAAGATGGAAAACGATACGAAGAAATAATTTCTAAATTGACTCACAATTCCGAAATCCAAAAGAATGTTTTGTTAGAACAAACTCAGATCCTTAATAACACCCTATCTACAATACACAATCTCTCCGAGAACCAAAAACTATTAAATCATAACTTAAATAAAATCTTACTAGATAATGTAAAAATTGAACGAATATTAGCCGCAACTTCTACCTATTCAGTGATAAATCAATCAATTCAATCATTACAACTATTTATTAATATCTGGCTTGAATTAGAAAATGCACTAACTTTCGCACAAAAACAACAACTTCATCTTTCCCTCATTGACAATAATGAACTAATCCAATCCCTTAATCAAATAACAAAATCTTTAACCAAACTTCAAAGTAATAATAATAAGGGTTTAGCACTTCCTTACCCTGGAGAATACGAAAACCTCCATTTGTACGAATCGATTATAACCACAAAAATATACCAAAAAGATAAAATCTTCACGTTCATTTTCGAAATCCCGCTAATTCGAACATTTTCAGAATATCAATTAATTAAATTGATTCCTTTCCCGGCATACAACACGAATAACGAATTTCAAATGATAATCCCTTCCTACAACACCTTACTATTTAATCCTGATTTTAGTGTACCTATCGATATTAATCAATGTCAACAAACTTCAGTAAATAACTACTTCTGTTCTCGAGATAATCATTTCAGTATCCCAAATTCAAAATTGTGTGAAACACAATTGTTGTCCTTTCACGACAATCAAACTTGTCAACCATATATTTTCAATTTAACCGCAAATAAAATTTTGCAGATAGATTCAGCTACGTGGCTTATTAGTTCGCCCATTAAAACAATTTTAGATATTCAATGCAATCAATATTTCAAAAATTGACCTATCCCCTATTAACACACAAGAGTTAGTCAATAATCAATTAAAACTGACAAACCATAAGGATAAGTTGATGAACAACGATATCCATTTTGTAAATAAATTAAGTTTAATTTCACTCATTATTATTATATTATTAATCACTATGTTCGTAATCATTATATTATATCTATATTGTAAACGTGACTCCTTCAAATCAAAACTAATAAAACTATTGCGAAAATCGCAGAATGAAGCCATCGTATTAAACGATACTCAAAATTCTTTACTTCAATGTCAAAATATAACTTAAATACAGCTTCACGGTATTTAAGATTCTCAGATGGGAGGAATTACGTGACTAGAAACGCTTACTAGCTTAGAGATAAGATTAGAACCCGCTAGATTTGTACTCTGTTCCTAGAACCTTATGATAACGCCTGTGGGAACGGAAACTACCTTGCATTTCTTTAGGATAAGAGTTTTCCTTAGTGTTAAGATGCTTCTTGCATTCAGTTCTGTTTCGACACTCAGGTTAGCCTGTCCTGAATCAAGTGTGTGGAGCAGAGCTCCGACGTCTGTAAAGTGTTTAGTGTTTTAAGTATAAATAAATGCTTTTTAAAAACACTAATCGTCGTTAAATAAACTTAACTCGCGTGTGTAAGTTACAAACGAGTTATGTAAGCACACAAGTATATTAATGATGCATTATCACACATGTATTGTACAAAATTTTATCTACGACTGCCTAAAATTGAGAAAAGTGCATTAAGAGAAATGTCAGATCTGTCATTTTCAAAAATATTTTAGTAGGCAAATGTCATTATGTCATTCATTTGACACTATTTCAATTAGGTAATGAAGTCATTACACAACTCAGTTGCTTAATGAAACCATTACATAACTGAGTGGTGTAATGAGCTTCATTACCTAACTGAAATAGTGTTAAATGAGTGACGTAATGAGTTACTTATCCCACCGGAGTAGATAAAGTACTTTTTCCACAAAAGGGAGTAGAAATCAATTTCTAGGTTGGAAAAATTGTGGCAGAAATAACACATTTTCTTTCTAGAGAGCAAATAGTCATATTTTTGCTCTCTAAGAAGTTTTCATTACAAGCAATATAGAACAATACAAGAAATGTACGTTGTCTTGGTATTCACAATAGAAACACAATTCAAAGGCTACTAAACATTGCAGTAATATTTCTGCTGACTTTAAGGATCTATGGATATATGTTTCTCGTGTTACTACTCCAGGTCGTGGAAAAATAGTACATTGAGATCAAAAATAAACTTGATCTTCCAAGTCCATGAAAAATGTATAATTATCTAAGTATATATGTTACCGGAAATGTATGTAATCCGTCATTATATAGAATTTCTAGGAAATGTATATAATGCCTAAAATCGTCAGGAAATGTGTGAAATAAATGTTATTATACACATTTCCTAGGAATTTTATACATTTCCTAACCTGGAATCGAAAATGTGTTAAATTAGGGATGTCATGTCGGTAGGTTAGGTTAGGTTAGGTTAGGTTAGGTTAGTAGCACTAACAAATCGTCACACTGCTAAGGAAAATCTCAGTTCATCTGTGTTTTATTTTTCATTCATTCGCAAATTCTACAGTATAATGTTGATTTTCATACATTTCCTAGGCAATGTATGTATTAAAGAACCTTTGATTAATTATTTTACACATTTCCTAAATTGGCTCGGCATTATATACATTTCCTAGGAATTGTATACAATTCCTAGGTTTCATACATTTCCTGTAACATATATATATAAAACTGAAAGTCCTAACTCACTCATTCATTCATTCACCCACTCATCAACGCCCAGCCCAAACCCTTGGACCTAGAAAGCTGAAATTTTGCACAGAGGTTCCCTTTATGATGTATACAAGGAATAGGGAAGAATATTTCGAAATTCAACCCCTAAAGGGGTAAAATGGGGGTTGCAAATTTGTATGGAAAAATAATATTAAATAGATATTTCGACTTGAAACTCCTAAAAACAAATAAGCAAACACGTATTTCGTGATTTTCAGAAAATCAACCCGTTAGGGGGTGAAATGGGGTAAATAAATCTAAAAATCGATATGGGTGTCGTTATTGAGGTTTTTTGGGACGTTTATTGCGAAAACGCTATTTGAAATTTGGCAGGCAGATATCTCATAGGGAGTAGACATCCGCTAAGAAAGGACTTTTGAAAATTCAACTCCTAAAGGGGTAAAAAGGGGTTGGAATTTTGTAAGATCAAATTTTGAACTAACTCATTCAAAGTTTTTGGAAATTTGTCCCTTGAAGGTGAAAATAGGAGATGACGGGACGGGACGGGACGGGACGGGACGGGACGGGACTAGACGGGAAAAGGTGGGAATGGATGGGTGGGGAGATTAGGAAACGGGGCGGGACGGGACGGGAAAGAAAGGCATGGGATGGGAGAAGGGAAGGGACCCGACGGGACGGGACGAGGACAGGGACGGAGACGGAGACGTCGATGGGATGGGATGGAATGGGATGACAGAAAATAATTAGTCATTACTTAATACACAAATAACGAACCTCGCGCGTACGAAGTCGCGAGTAACAGCTAGTAATTTATAAAACTAAGTAGATTTGAACTACAATTAACTTAATTATTAGTTCATGTGACTAACAATCTAATCACCAGCTACATAAATATGCAAAATATGTAATTTTAAACAAATATATACATTAAATTCATAGGTAACATTAAAAATAACCATGGGATAAGTTAAAAAACATGATGAAAGTGAATGTTAAACAAAAAAAAATTGTCGTTTCTATGTCAACAAAAAGCAAGCTACAAATTAGGCAAGTTTGATTGTTTTCAATGGGTCTCGCGATCAAGTTTATTTTTGATCCCTGTATATACACGGTATTAATCGAGTACCGCAACTGATTGCGCCAGTGTTTTGTATTTTGGGAGCAAATATGGCCGATACACTGTAAAATTATAGAATATCAAGATCGTCGGCACATATGTCAACAGCTGTGCGCATGTCGAGTAATTCAGTTTGAATTCAAAGTTTTGCTTATTTTTCAGTGTTCCTTCCGTTTATTATGTAAGTTCAGTGGATATTTCATATTTTAAAAATTAACAAGTTTTAATTATAGAGTAATTGACAGCAAATGCCGGGCTGCTGTATGCCTGGTTGTAAAAATCGTTCGGAAAATAGGTTTAGATTGTTCTCCATAATTTAGAAAGGAGGCAAATCTGATTTAGTCCATTTACTAAAGGAAAAAAGTTCTAACTTCGTTGACTCAAAACCGATTTTGAACATTTTTTTTTTATTATTTCGGAAAAAGTCTATAGAAAAATTCCCCATAGGTGAGAAGGTGTGCTTTTTATTTTTTCAATTGATATTAACAAATAAGTGTTTTTTAATATATTCTTAATTAAAAAAAATATAACTTCTTTATTTATTTAAACCATTGCCTGACATTTGATAACATAAGGTTTTTGGGTTCACAGATTACGAATCTGGCCTCAAAATTGGTCTAAAAACAAAAATGGCGTCTACAAAATGGCGTCGAAGGTCTAATTTTTTGTTTTCTTTTTTTATTTGTATTAGATGCCTAGGGGTGTATGGGGTCGCTGATTACGAATTTAACATTAAAACTCAACTAAAATAAAAAATGGCGGATCCAAGATGGCGAAAAATCTTAATTTTTTTTTATTCGGACTTTAGTTTTTAGCTATACTATAGGGTTTTTTGGGTCGCTGATTTCAAATTTTATGTTAAAATTTATCAAAAATGAAAAATAACTTCTTTAAAGAGGCAAAATAGCTTCATTTCTGAATTCCGCACGTTGCCTCATATCTACGGATTTGGACACATTAATTATAAATATAGCATTAAAAGGTTAATTTATTTTATTGTGTACGATTATTATTATTATTATTTAATAAACATTATATACAAATAAAATTCTAAATTGTTAAATTAACTCAAATTTAAATAGATTAAATACATTTAAATATAACATACGAATACATATAAATTGCAACGCCTAAAAATGTGTCTTCTACGACCTCTTTGTACAATTTCCAAAAGATATTTCTGAATTAAATGATTTTTCTGTTTGTGACCGACGGAGGAATGTTATTACATAAAAACAAATGGCAACTTGTTCAACAGTATGATGCAATTTTAGATATATTAATTTTATTGTACGTAATTATGGAAAAAAACAAGTGTTTTTGTCGATTATCAGAAACATAGAATAAAATCTGCTGAAAGAGATCGACGTCTAAAAACGAAAACAAGTGTCTTCGATTTTTTTGTGATTGTTTCGTTAAGTGTCCAGGACTCGACCCCATAGAACAAGATGGGAAAAATGTAGCATCTTAGCATGCGAGTTTTAGTGTCAAGGTGCAGATTATGGCTTTTGAATATAGTTTAATATATTGAAGATGTATAAGGATAAACAAGACGAATGGGACCGGCACCTTATTAAAGATCCACATGGATAAGTCCTAGTAAATGAAGCAATGGCTATGTTCAGGAAAGAATAATTTTGTCAAAATATTTGAAAATAGCAGTGATTTGCAAGAGACTGCAAAAATTTATATAAAAAAATTTTGGTATAAAATGTATGCTTGCAATGTATGGTGCAAAGAAAGGTAACTGCTTAAACTCTTACAGAAATGTTTAAGTGATTGAAAGTTTTTTATTATTCATATACTGCAAGGTAAATGAGGTTATAGACAATACAATACATATATTTTTTAAATAAAAACATTTTCAATTTTGGGTTTGATTCTTTTATTAAGGCGTCTACTAAAAACTAGCGTTAATTTAGCATAATTGTGCCCTACGATGGATCCAGCAGAACAACATTTAAAACACGTGTATTTGCAAACACAGTTGTGGCTGGGACACCAAGATATTTCAAGGGAAGATTGGGGTTGGAAATATGATACAGGAAAGTGTTTTCCAATCCTAATGACACAAGAACCAAACCCACAAAACATCTTAAAAAGTATTTTTTTGCAACTACAAAACTAGTTGCGGGCCAGCTTGTGGGTATTTTTTAAAATGGAATTTCATTACTACCGTTAGAGCGGAAACTTCTTACAGCCCTTCTCCAAACAAAGCAAGAATACGTAACCAAAATCTGCGATTTAACAGTTGTATTATATACAGTGAGGTCGTAAAGTTTGGAATAAATTCGATAAAACATTTCAGAAGGGTTTTCACAGAAAATCCTAGGACACTTCAACCTTATTATTTAAAATTCCATTTTTTTAAGCCAATGGTATATTTTGATCATGTTTTGTTTTGGAGCTGTGACGTCATCGGCATTTTTTTTAAATTGCAACCCTTATTTTTCTTCACGAATTTGGATAAAACACATTTTTGTGAGTACGCAGATGTCAAAAAAGTATGACCTTAAAGAGGAAAACTTTTGAGATACGAGGATAAATTGAAAAGTCCCCGGCCTAACTCAGATAGGATACAAATTTGCGTAATGTTTTTACGGCGTTATATTTTTTCAAGATTTAGCAGTCTGGCTCTGGAATAACAAAAATTTCTGTAAAATAATAATTGTTTGACAAGCTGTCAAAGTTGCTAAGGTGTTGCATGCTGTAAGCATGGATCAAGTTGAAATTCGTGCAGTTATTAAATATTTTCATATTAAGAGTTTAGCCCCAAAAGAAATAAAAGCTGAACGAGACGGCACATTACGCGAATCTTCCCCTTCACACACCACAGTTAAAACTTGGGTTGCGGACTTTAAACGTGGTCGCAGGAGTACAGAAGATGCACCGCGTTCAGGAAGACCAAAAACAGCCCCCACAACAGAAATGATCGAAAAAGTTCATAAAATTGTCTTGAATGACCGGCGATTGAAGTTGATGGAGATAGCAGATACTATAGGCATTTCAACAGAGCGGACATATTATATCCTAACCGAAGTTTTGGGGATGAGAAAGTTGTCTGCGCGATGGGTGCCGCGACTGCTCACACTGGAGCAAAAGCTGACACGCAAAACAGTTTCGGAGGAGTGTTTGGACTTGTTTAAACTCAATCCAGTCGATTTTTTAAGGCGATTTATTACAATGGATGAGACGTGGATTCACCACTATACACCAGAAACAAAGCAGCAATCGAAGCAATGGACTGCCAAATGAGAAACCTGCTCCGAAAAAGGCCAAAACAGTTCCGTCGGCCGGAAAAGTTTTGGCTTCAGTTTTTTGGGATGCCAAGGGTATTATTTATGTGGATTACCTTAAAAAAGGTAAAACTATCAACGGGGCATACTATGCTACCCTACTTGACCAGCTAAAAGAGAAAATTCAAGAAAAACGACCCGGGTTAGCAAAGAAAAAAATTCTGTATCATCAGGATAATGCCCCCAGTCACAAGGCAGTTATTGCCATGGCAAAAATTAATCACTTGCGGTTTGAATTGATACCCCATGCCCCCTACTCGTCGGACTTAGCCCCCTCAGATTTTAGTTTATTTCCAAACTTGAAAAAATTTTATGCTGGAAAGAAGTAAGAGTCCGATGAAGATGTGATTGCTGCCACAAATGTCTATTTTGACCAATTGAATGGAAGGGCTTATAGGGATGGAATAAGAGCACTTGAATATAGGTGGATCAAGTGCATTGAACTTGACGGGGATTACGTTGAAAAATAAAATTACTGTTTACATGACTTTCTTTTGTTTTCTTGTCTAGGCCGGAGACTTTTCAATTTACCCTCGTAATCAGTCCCAAAGTTTCGAAAATGTATGTTAAAGTTATTAGAGTGGGCCAATCATTTATCAAGGAAGCGCTGAAAACAAAAGACGAAGTCGTTGATTCGAATAAATTTTAATAACTGTCAAAACCGTCTTGATGACAGCCCGCCATCCACAAATGGCTTTATTTATAAACAATAATGAGGAAAGTTACGAAGAAACAATTTGTTTTTTAATTGATTTTATGGGCATTGTACGCAGTATAAAAGTAAAAGATGGAAAATGGCAGCCATTTCAGTGTGGATTACTTTTGTCAACACAAACAGCTCTGGATTTACAAAAAAAGTATTTAAATGCGGATAAATTCCGGTTTTTCTTACCTGGTCGTTTAACACAAGATGGTATGGAAAATCATTTTTCTGCAATTCGAAGTAGAACACCAATACCCGGACCACGAGATTTCAAAACATCTTTAAGGTTAATAATACTATCTCAATATGCAACACAAATTACCCATAGTAATTATATTGAGGATAATAAGAAACACTTGGTAGCCTATTGCAAAAACATAATGACTAGTACTCATACAAATAAAGACTAATTGGAAGAGTCTACAGAATTTTTTATGGCTAATATTTCTTTGGAAGAATATCATGGTGAACTAAATGAAAATGTAGAACAATGTTTATACTATTTGTTGGGTAGTATACTACAGAGAGTCAAATCAACCACATGTATGAATTGTTACAAACCCCTGCTCCACTCAGACCATTCTCCAGATTCTGTTGAAACTATAGAAAATGTTTTGTTATTTACCCAAATAAAAAATTTTAAAGAAAATATTCTTATATATCCCTCACTGTCACTTTTTAGTTATATAAAAACAGCTGAAAATTTCTTTGCAGAAACGAAATTGGCGTTGTTAAACAACAAAGCAACGTTTGATCAGATCACAAATACTTTCATAAGCGAATATAAATTTCCTGCTGCCGTAGGCTACAATATTGTATTTAAAATTATTAGTTTGTTTTTTAGAACAAGATTTTTCTTTGCATCAAGAATATTTAATGAAGATCACTGTAGAAGTTGTAATATTAACATCGATTGCAGCAACAGTAGCAAAAGCGTTGATCTGCGTGCTCTTGCAAAGAACTTAAAGTAGGTAAGTGTACACTGTACAGCCTGATGACAGAAAAAAAAATTAAATCAGGCCGTGATAGTAATCCGGATCTGTTATATTTATTATTGACTTGTTACAAGTATAATCACTATACATGAACATGCCAGGAGCCCATTAAATTTTTGATTAAAAAAAAATACGGCAATAATTAGTGCTTGTCTAAAAACCTATTTAGCCCGTATCATAAAAACCGAGTTATTTTTACTTATTTAGAAAATGGCGTTTTTCGAAATTGTCAAAATCGAAAATGTGCTATTTTTCGGAAATTAAGTAACATTGTAATGATGTTTTTTTAGAATGTGTTAGTTCTAGCTAACTGAACAATCTCAATCCCAGAAAATACATATAATATTTTTCTTTAGCTTTAGCTAAAATTAAAGTTTTCAATTTTTTAAATATTTTTCAAAATGTAACATTCCAAGACTTCATTTTAAAATTCAGATTTTTTTAGGTAAAAACCTTAAAGATTTATAATTGGAAAAAATAATACAAAATGTTAATTACTAATTTAGATTTTTAATTATTTTCCGACAAATAATTTTTGTTTTTGATGCAAGACGCTTTTTAGGAGAAATATTTTTCAATTCTAATTAATATCTATTTAAGTGGCTTCTATAAGCTCTAATCTAGCCCTCTTAATGAATTACTGTTACAAAAATCCTGTAAAAGTTCTTTTACAATTGTCTAAATGGGGAGATTGATTAGAACGTATAAATTGATTACAGAAAGATCTTATTAGTGGGTGCTAAGTAGGTTTTTAGATATGCACAAATTATCGTCGTAAGAAGCGCCCGATACTTTTCTGTATTTGGCAGGATCTATCCAAGATCCTCCAGCCGATCCCTGGGGTTGCCCCCTAGGGAGAGAGTTGTTTTTTTGCATTTTCTTTTTCTTTTTTTTTAAGTTTAAATTTAAGTCCTTCATGTTGTTCCCACGAGTGATCGGAAAAAAGGTCAATCCTCGCCGGAGCCCGAACGACGAGGTAAGGCGACTTAGTACGACGGAGTTGCGCCAGGTGCTCCGAAGGAATCTTTCGTGAAACTGCCTTCCCAGTTCCATGCAGCCCTCGTCACGATATCTTCCAATTTGGCTTGAGGGATGTTCGACTTCCCAGTCTAGATCCGCTGGGTTTAGTTTCAACAGGGCCACCACGTGTAGGATGCAATCTGAGATTATAAAAATTAAAATACCGTTGAATGCTATGTACAAATATTGTTTGCTTAAACCAAATGCGTCATGGTTGTTTCTATAGCTACCAAATACAGTGATAACCTCAAAAAGTTATTTAATGTCAATTGAAATTAGTTCTAATATAGCCCCTCTATTACAAATAGTAGCGACATCATGGGGCAAACCTGATGCAAACATGAAAATACAAAAAGTTACTAAACGGTAAATTTCAGTGTAAACAGTGAAAAAATAACAGATCTGAATACCTGAAATCCTTTTCTGCCACTATTTTTACACTTATCGACACAACACCCTAGCATTTCCACGTCCTCGACTTCAAATTAGCCCCCGAAAAGAAAAATAAATAAAAACACGATAACTGTCAATGTCACATTTTAATTTAATTGTGCAACTTCCTAGGCGATTTTTAAATATGCTAGGGACTTAAGGGATACCAACGTGATTTTGCCCCAGCGGCAACATCAATCGTTGTCGCTACTATATGTAAATATAGGGGCTATAAGTTCTAATTATAAGGGTCTCCATCTCTGATCCATTTAGTAATTATAATTAAAATAGTACCGAGTGACCTTTGTAATATGTTATTTGGGTTGCCTGCTCCACTCTATCTCGTCGGCGGTTCAAGTATAAACTTGAAACAAATTATAAGAAATATATTTTTACTAATATTTGAATATTAATCTTATATTTTAATGCGTTTGAAAAGTATAATCTTTTCTCTCGTGCCTCTGATGCTTAATGTTGCAGAATATATTCGAATTTTGCAGTTACATCATAAAAGAAATAGCATTGCCTTGAACTAAGTTTCCATATGTAAAATACGACTGAAACTTAAACAACGAATTGTTTAAAAGTTTATACTTCGATACCAGATTTAATTGAAATGTCGATAATTTCAATAACGATATTTGCTAAAGCTTTGCAGTTCCCAATCATATTTTATCCATTCTAATTGTATAGAAACTATAATTATCGTCATAAATTCGCTACAAACAAAGATTAACAATGGCTTCGGGCAGCGTTTGTGCTTAAGCACATTTTTTGTTTCTGTTTCTAGTGGGTTTGACAGCGATATATTTCTGAAACTGTGGCATATGAGTAGGAGTGAACACGCTTTAAACGTTGTTATAAAGCAAAGAACGATTCGTGGTGGAAAATTGGTGTCAGAAGGATGTAAAACACAATTCAGTCGCTTAATGTTAAACTAAGAGAACACAAGAACAAAATGTTAGGGCTACGTTTCAAACAAGGCTTGTAATTGCAATATGTGTCAGGTGTCTAGAAACGCGTCCAAAGTGCTTTCAAAAAAATTTGCTAGAGCAAGTCTTGTATAATATATGGATGGGGCCATAATTATACTATAACAGCAATGAGATAACATGAATAACAAAATAATATGCTTGAGTAAGAAAGAGATGGCCATACGAAAACATTATTTTAGTAGGCATGTTTAGTTGACAAATGTCATAATTAAAATAAGCGTCATGCCTACTCGAATATTTGCTACTATATTTATCTTTTTCTTACTCAAGCAATAGTAGTTATTTTCTTGTTCATGTTATAATAATAATAATAATAATAATAATCCATTTATTGGGTTCTAAATAAGTACAAACATTGTATATGATGATAAAAATAAAACAAAACCCAAAGGGAACACAATCATCTTACTTGCTAGAAACAACAAGCAGGTGTTCTTCCCTGCGCCCCTAACTTAAAACTAACTACATCTAAATGTCGCAAATGTCGAAGCCGATGCCAGCGGACAGGCACCAGGTTGCCATAACTATTTAAGAAGATTTGAACTGAAGCGATTTTATATTTGTGATGCTTGATAAGAGAGTAGATATTTTCGAAGTTGAGATTTAAAACAAAGAGGTGATAGTATTTTGAATTTGAGAGGTAACTGATTATATTGTTTGTAGATGTTATATGAAAATGAGCGTTTAAAAATTTCATATTTATGTAGCGGAGGTGTAAGCAAACCACGATAACGGACATTCAAATTGTGTACATCTGTTCTGAAGCTTAATCTTTCGAACAGATATCCTGGATGTTTGGTGATTATAATTTTGTGAAAAATGCACAATGAATGATACTTTCTCCTGTTATTCATATTTAGCCAGTTAGCATATGATAGAGTATGAGAAATATGATCACGACGTCTAATACCGTAAATAAACCTAAGACATGCATTTTGTACTTTTTGTATTCTATTAATATCCAAATTATCAAGACAAGAACCGTAGACTACATCACAATAATTGAAGGTCGATAATATGAGGGAATCACAGAGCATTAATTTTAATTTTTTATTTAAAATAGTTTTAGTGCTATAAAGGATTTTGAGTTTTGCAAAAGCGCCTTGGATTAATTTGTTTATATGTTCCTTAAATCTTAAATTACTATCTAATATTAGTCCCAAATTTCTGGCAGAATTAATAACAGGAATCAGCACGTCATCTATGTAAATTTTAATTCGATCAAAGGCATTAGTTCTGGATTTAACTTTTCCAAAAAGCAGACAAGCAGATTTAGTCGCATTTATTTTTAAACAATGTTGTTTGGAAATATTTACTAGGTTCTTCAGGTCTTCATTTAAAGTGCTTATGGCAGTATTAATATCATTGGGCGCAAATGAATAGTAAATTTGTGTATCATCTGCGTACATGTGATACTTGGCACTAAATGCAGCTAGAGAGAAGAAATTGCTTGTGTATACGCAGTAAAGTAAGGGACCTAATATAGAGCCTTGAGGTACCCCGGAATTTAGTTCAAGAGCTGAAGACGTGAAACCATGAAGAATTACTTTTTGCTGCCGGTGTTTTAGGTAAGAACTGAACATATTAACTGTATCAAAACTGACGCCTACATAATGTAAAATTGCAAGTAAGAGGTCATGACTTAGTAAGTCAAATGCTTTACTATAATCAATTAATACGAGTACAGTTAAATTATCTTTATCGACGGATTGAAATATGTCATCCGTAACATTAAGTAAAGCAGTTGGGCAACTATATTTTTTTCTAAAGCCCGATTGGTGATTTGGCAATAAATTCGATGATAACAGATAACTGCGAAATTGTGATTCGATTATTTTCTCTAACACTTTAGATAAGGTAGGTAGGATGCTTATAGGTCGAAGATCTTTTAATTCTGATGGCGAGTTGACTTTAGCGATAGGATGTACAAGAGCTTGTTTCCAAGCTGATGGAAATGTTGAGGTAGTAATACAACAATTGATAATGTGCGTGATGTAGAAAGATAAATGAGGAATACAGTAGTTTAACATGATTGAATTGATTTGGTCATTACCTCGTGAAGTGGTTTTTATTGATTTAAGCAGTTTATTGACTTCATCCTCAGTGACACTAGTTAATTTAAAAGTTTCATTTACTTTGCCAGAAACGTTGTTTTGATAAAAATGTAAAAGCTGTAAATCTGGAGGATTACCACCGCATGCGGAGTTTACAAAAAATTTGTTGATCTCATTGACATTTCCTAATTGATTAGGAATATTTGTATTTTTATTTTTCTTCGTATGAATGTTTAATTTAATTAAGTTTTTCCAGATATCTTTTACGTTGTCATGCGCAGCCGAATACTCCAGATAAGCACGCTTTTCTCTGCGAATAGAGGAAGGCACTAGATTTCTGAGTGATTTATAGTATTCCCATTTACCTGTAGTTTTTTTTAATTTATAATCATTAAAAGCTTTTTTTCTTAATTTGATCATAATTTTTATATTGTCCGTGATCCAGGGTTGCCTAGGTTTGCCAGATTTAATTCTACGCAGTGGGGCGTGTAAATTAAATAACTGTAGAATACCGGCGTTGAAAAATGAAATTTTATCATCAATATTGGGAATATCAAATAAGTTATACCACGGTATAGCCTGTAAATCACTAACAAATGAATCATTATTAAAAGAAGTAAAATCTCGATAGATATGCAACGTTTGATTTAGTTTTGAGTTGCTTTCAAAAGCAATGGAAATATATATCGTAAAGTGATCAGATATAGAGAGATCATTTAAAATACCAGAATCTCTGACATCCGCTTCGACACTGACGAGAATTAGATCGATCATAGATGATGAAGTACTGGTTACGCGTGTTGGCTGATTGATAATCTGTTTTAGGCCAATGGCATCAATAACGTTCATAAACATGACACTGTTGTTCGAAATTACAGATGTATCGATATTGAAGTCACCGACGCAAACTATTTCATCTGCTACAGCCATAATGTTAGATAATGTATCTTCAAATTCATCAACAAACTGTCTATAATCGGTACTTGGAGGTCTGTAAACTACTCCCAAGGCAATACGTTTCTTATTAATTTTTAATTTTATCCACAATTGTTCAATAGTATATTGTAAACCTAGGCGGTAAAGTGATTATTTTCCAGGCTGAAAGAAGAAATGGACAGGCGAGCTTTAGCGAGCCTGTACACTTCTTGAAGCCTGGAAAATCACTTTACCGTCCATGGTTTACACATTATTTTTCATCCTACAACACCATCCTGCAATAATTTTTTCAACATAGCTCTCATACAGGTTATTATTTTGAAATTGACAGAGCTGTCAACAATAATAAAACAATGTGCAAATGTTGGCAAATCGAATAGGGTTTGTAACTGCAGCGCCATCTACCCACAGTTAGATATAAGCTTCTACAGAAATATATCTGATGTTTATTTTATATTAAAAATGTAACGAATACATTGCTAAAATTAAGTTTTATTGAGCAAATATTTATATAAAAGGAGGATAGCTATTATTTAAAGCAAAAAAGTTAATTATAAACGCGATTTTTTCTAAAATTTGGTTTGACAGATTATTGCAGCGTCCCCTACTGGAAAACATCGAGTTTTTTTTTCTTGCCTAGCCATTGGGGTTTGTTTTGCAGGGCTAGCCTTAGAAACGCACACTTTCTCGTCTTTATGGAGATGGTAAAATTCGATTTTCTAATCAAGTAGGATGAAAAATAATTTGTATGAGATAACATGATTCGCGTAAAATTTAAATTATTTTTAATATACAAACATACTCCACCACCGAAACGTGTACCTTGCCTATCGGCACGAACGACCGTGAAGCCATTGATAGCAATATCAGTATCAGAGACAACACGCGTAAGCCAGGTTTCATTGCTGTTATATACGGAAGGGGTCATAATTATATATAACAGCAATAAGATAACATGAACAACAAAATAGAATACTTGAGTAAGAAAGAGATGACCATACAATAAAATTACTTTGGTAGGCATGTTTAGTTGACTAATGTCATAATTAAAAATAAGCGTCATGCTTATTCGAATATTTACTATTATCTTTATCTCTTTCTTACTCAAGCAATACGTGTTATTTTCTTGTTCATGTTATCTCATTGCTGTTATATAAAATTGTGACCCCATCGGTATAATTGTGGCCCCATCGGTACTATTACATTAAGCTGAGTAACGAACCTCGCTTAAAAGTAAAAAGATGGTATTGTTTTGACTCGGTAGGTAATACACACAACCTCACAATAATTGAATTAGGTATGACACTTATGATGACAATTAATATGACACTTAACTGCAAATTGGAGGTTAAACTTGACAACTCCAAGTGCTACACGGTATGCCCTACGAAAAAATTTAGTCAGAGCACTTTCAACCAGTTCCTTTTTCGACTGAATCATGAATCAAACACTCTTATCTTTAGACAGATTGGTGTCTTGCTGTTCTTAATGGTGTGGGCTCAGTCTTGCAAAGACAACCCCCTTGTTGTACTTGTGTTGTTATCTGCGCGGTTGGATTTTATTTTTCAAGCTAGCTAGCGCAC
Organism: Agriotes lineatus; assembly: GCA_940337035.1. Classification (NCBI taxonomy): domain Eukaryota; kingdom Metazoa; phylum Arthropoda; class Insecta; order Coleoptera; family Elateridae; genus Agriotes; species Agriotes lineatus. The sequence goes on from CALNHX010002465.1 coordinate 170,275, forward strand.
TCGTCCTAATCGTAGCAAAGCGCAATGGACATGAGTAGTGATACCACCGCAAAAATAATCTACTTAACTTTGACTAAGAATGGTATTCGAGGGACTATTTAATGAACCAAACTACTTTTTTAAATTAGTTTTCAGTAAATCTAGCAACAAACTACGCAATTTCTATAGTAACAGAACACTAATATTGACTTTTTCTAATAAAAATCACATTTGTTTAAAATAGTCACTTGAATACCTTCTAGGAAGATAAATTCAAGGGTAATACCATAAGTAGTGGATATATTTTTGACAAATATTTTGCCGTCTCCATGTAAATTATTGCGTTTAAATTTCACGATACAAAATCACATTAAAAATGTCACGAGCCGAAGGCGAGGGTAATGTAATTACTTGCATTTTTTGTTCGACTCTTAAATGAGGCATGCTGTCATATACGAGTAATTATTTTGGTTTTCACTAATTTCACCACGTAACGTGATGAGTAAAGTAAAGTAAAATATACACTGAATCATTTTAAGTGTCCGGATTTTTAATTCCGCGACTGTACATTGTTTTGTGAATATTTTGCATGGTGCCTAATATTCACTGATATACTGCTGTTATTGGTTGAAAAAAGCAAATGTCTCCAATACGATTGGCTTATATGTTATAGTGTTGAATAGACACTGATATTTTTTTTATTGATCAAGAAACGTCAGAATTCTGGATTTTCATTGGTCACTTTTTGACAGATGACAGGTGAATTGAATATTCAAACATATTTGGAAAATGCTCACATGGGTTGATAGGTTTAAAAAGCACGAGAAGACTGAGCTGAGCGCTGTAGATGATCAAACATTACAGTTGATGACGTGTGAAAGTCTTCATGGCCGCTTAGGAGTAAACAGCAAATACATTGTATAGACTTTAAAAAATAATTGCAGTTTCAACGAGAACACGAAAACAGTGTTTTGGAACGAATAATAACCACACATAGAAGTCGTCTGAACGGATGGCCGAGCGCTCAAATGCTCGACCCTCAGGTGACCGGCCAGGGTTCGATTTCCGGCGACTATAGAAAGATTTTTAAAAATTCGTGAGCTTTCCGGCTACGACGCTAACACCTGTGATAGTCGTTCACCCCTAGCAAGGGAACTCTTTCTCAACTTTAACGGGCAATGCTAGCCACTTACCCAGCTTAACAACAAAGGGGACTCTAGAACCACTTTGTAGTAAAAACAGGTCACCGACCTCATATAACTGGCTACTCTACTGTAATCTTTGAGACAAAAAAAAAACAATCCAAATAATGAACACAACCCAACGATTGGCTTCCTATCAGGCACGTGCCGTACCTTGAACCGGAACGTAATTTATCACTGTACGCCAAATCCAAGATGACGAATTACAAGTACTACGATATTATAGTCTGCTTCTTGAGCCATTGCGTCAATCTCTCATAGAAAAGCTGTCAGAATAGATGCATTTTCTACCATTGCTACAGTAAGAAAACGCAAAGCCACGCACTACCAGTCTAACGAAAAGTGTTTTGCTGAATTTTTGATTGCGTTGGAAATTGCTATAGAAGGTCCACCCTTGGACCTCTCCCAGAGGCAAAATTAAAGAAAATGCTTAAACTCTATTTCCAGTTTATCGTTCTTCTGAATTTTCTTGCATGTGCTACTTGCACTTTTAGCGTAGGAAATAGAAAACATCTAGAACACAAATTCACGATATAAATAAGAATATTTTGAGTACTTGCAAAGTAAGAGGATAAAACTACTACGTAACTCCTCCAGAGGTTGCTTTGTACGAGAAAGCATTTGTTTATTAGGTACCTCATTTGGCAGCTATACTTTTTGTTTTTTTTTCTGAGTTATATATCAGGTCGTCCATGAAATTAAAATTTTAAACTACTTACGATAACTTGTACAATAGGCTTGTACGTAGGCAACACATCTCACCAAAATTAAAAGAAACCAATTGGCTCAACATGGAAAAAAGACGCTTACTGCACGCTTCTGTTTTTTATCATAGGGTGATTCTAAAGAACTCTCCTCCATATCTTACTCAAAAAATACGTTTTCGTACAGATATTCATAATTTGAACTTAAGATTTAGGGGTCTGATTGTACTACCAGCTCATAAAACAAAGTTTTTTGAAAGGTCATTTACTCACAACATTTACAAAGTGTATAATTCTGTACCAAAATGTTTTAAAACTGTCTTGGTATCTGTTTTTAGATCACGAATGAAAGAATGGCTTAGTTCTAAGTAGACTAAAAGTAATTTTTTTTAAATATATCAAATTTGCGAGTGTCAGTAGCTATAATTTTATAATTTTCTGCTTTCGTTGTATTTGTAAACCCACAACAACTACATGTGTATATATCCATATAACTTAGTTTTTTTTGTTTTGTTAGCGGAGGTATGGTAGAGCAGTGGCTTTTTCTGCTTTTAGAGAAAGCCACCTGAATACCTTCGCTTTTCCAAATGTGTGTGTGTATAATGTTAGTAATTAATTAATGTACAATATTATTTTGGGAATAAAACTTATTATTATTATTATTATTATTATTATAGTCTTCATCAAAGTGTTGTACAGCATTTATGTTTTGTGAATATAAATTAATTACACAAAGTTAAGGAAAGTGTTGTATATACAAATATTTTGAAAGTATATATCTAGGTCTATCTAGTCAATGGCACAGTGTGAGCCCTTGTTGAGTAATAACACAACAACCAATAAACTCAGAACTGTCTCTGTGCAACACATTTTTGAACACGACTGTACATAGTCTTGGTTCACTATACCATAAAACTGCACCAAACTAAGCTCTTTTATTAAATAGGCAGTGAAGAATTCCGAAATCGTTATTAAAAATATGAGAAATCGTCAGTACAGTAATCCATTGTTTTACGACCTTTTACAGTTGTCGACGTGACCGGTAAGTGACTGAACACGTTAACATAATAATAATGATAATAATAATAATAATAATAATAGTAATAATAACAATAACAATACTTTATTTCACACGATTGTATATACAATATGGAAAAGTCACAATAATGAAAACACATTAAAAAATCTGGTGTGATACACTCACACTTCCTTTTACAGTGATCTTATAATTAGTGAAAAATTTGATTTTTAATTTTTAAACATTTCTCGAAAATTACACATTCTACAAAAATGGTACAAAATAGAGCGTTAGTTGAAGAGACACATTTTCTCTAAAATTTTAAGCTAAATTCAAAAATTTTATAATATACCGGGTGTTCTATTTGAAATAGGAGTTAATAAAAAATAGGAAAAAACAAAAGAAACCCATTTTAGAACTATTCAACTGGAAAATCACCTATATCACATCAATTTACATTAAAAATGTAACAAAAATGTAGAGTTTGAAAAAAATCGTTAGAGCCGTTTTTGAAAAAATCGAAGAAAACTGAAAAATCACAAGAGTAAACACCTACTTCCGGTTATGGGATTTTCTTCAAAAGCGTGTTGTCGTAACTACATAGTACAAAAAACTTATATATGAAGTTTCAACGCCATACCTTTTTTCGTTTTTGAGATATTCTGTTCACAGACAGACACAGAGACAGACACACAGACAGACCAATAAACAAAAACCTGATGTGATACACTCACACAACTTCCTTTTACAGTGAACTTATAATTAATCAAAATATTTGATTTTTAATTTTTAAGCATATGTTAAAAATTTTCAAAGAATTACAAATTATACAAAAACAGTACAAAATAGAGTGTTAGTTGAAGAAACAAATTTTCTCTAAAATTTTAAGCTGAATTTAAAATTGTAATAATATACCGGGTGTTCTATTTAAAATACGAGTTAATAAAAAAAATAGAAAAAAAACAAAGGAAGCCGATTTTACAAGTATTTAACTGAAAAATCACCTATCTCACATCAATACACATTAAAAATGTAATAAAACTGTAAAGTTTGAAAAAAATCGTTGTCGCTGTCGCATCTACATAGTACACAAAACTTATATATGAAGTTTCAACGTCATACCTCTTTTCGTTTTTGAGATATTCACAGACAGACACATAGACAGACACACAGACAGACAGACAGACAGACCAATGAACAAAAACATGTTTTTTGGGTTCAGGGGACTCTAAAACGTGTTGAAAACTCAGTTTCGAATTTTTGAGGTGAATCCCAATACCTACTTCCTTTAAAAGAAAGTAAAACATGAAACAATATAACACCAAAACGCTGAATCATCGCAAACAAACGATAACATGTCTCAATTGATTTAAATTAAAAAACCCTAACTTGAGGCCGAAATTGGCAGCCAGCTTACTTCATATCTGTAGTTTCGTAAAAGTAATTCTAAAATCCTCCTTCTGTCTGGTATCAACACTGTGTACCTGATTATTTATAATAACTTTGTTTTTGCTATTAAATACATAAACTCAAGTTTCAAATATACAGTGTCCGCCAAAAAGCCGGCATTATATGGGAAACATTTTTGTTTGCTTTTTCTTAAAACTTTTTTCATGAATAATTTGTGCTTGTCTAAAAACCAATTTAGCACCTATCATATACATATACCACTTATTTACAAAATGGAGTTTTTCGAAATTGTCAAAATCCTAAAAGTGTTATTTTTCGGAAATTAAGTAAGATTTCAATGGGATTTTTTTAGAGTGTGTTATTTTTAACTCACTGAACAATCTCAAGGCCAGAAAACGCCTAATTTTATCAATTTTAGCTAAAAATTAATTTTTCAATTTTTGAAATATTTTTCAAAATTTTACATACCAAGAATTAATATTAAAATTAAAAATACTTTAAAAATTTATAATTGGAAAAAATAATACAAAATGTTAATTAGTTCTTTAGATTTTTTATTATATACCGAAAAGTAGTATGTTTGCATAATTTTTATGTTTTTATGAAAGGCGCTTTTTAGGAGAAATATTTTTCAAGCCTTATTAATATCTATTTAAATGGCTTCAAGAAACTATAATCTAGTTCAGTTAATAAATTACTGTTACAAAAATTCTGTAAATGTTCTTTTACAGTTACCTAAATAAAGAGATTTTTTAGAACATATAATATCGATAAAGAAACCACATTTTTAATACCAATTTCTCTGTACATATTTCCATCTTATCCAATGTGTTTGTTGTGGTAGCCTCCAGTTTGCTTCTCCATTTTGAGATACGAATTTAGCTGTTACTCTTTACCTCAACCAACAACACCAACAGAAGAATCTGATATGACAAAACTCCTGTAAAAAATGATTGTGTAAAACACAACCGCAAATCTAAAAAACACTGTGACTCATTTACGTTTAAAAACAGTTTTTTCCAAAAATAAGCGAAGATATGAAGAAAATCGAAACCGAAACACCGTTCAAAACAGATGTCAATTAACTACTTGACGTAACAGCAAAATATATAAAGTAAAAACAACTGAAGTTGAGTGGGGGCACTTTTAATCCTCAATTTTTTACCAGGAGCACTGGACTTTATCCTAGACATACAAAGAGTGTTTATCCTTGTCTAGCTAACGCTACGTCCTATGGGACGTCTTTTGTAACTTGAAAACAATTGATGACGTGTCAGATCGTCCTTAGAAGAATTCGATAGTAGTGAGCCCCTCATGTAATTTATTTGCCTTGGCTCGACGGGCCTCCCAACTAAATCCACTTTGGTGGTAAAAGTTAAAATTCACCGCTTTGGTATACACACAGCTATTATATGCGATCAATCATAGTCAACTATAAGTAAATGACATAACAAGTCCATTCATCACGTTTTTACAAATATGGAACTCAACTGTCATCTTCATCTGTTTCAGATATTAACAAAATTGTTTATTGCAATGTTGATACCTTAAAACATCAATGTTGACCTAAAATACACTACGTAATTTTTCAAAAACTTTTTTATTGATAAGCAAGGACTTTATTTTATGTAAAATTAAACGGCTTAACCTTTATATTGAATTGTTTGGTACAGGAAATAGTTTTTTATATCCTTAAAGAACAGAAGGCATAATATTTAAATAAAGTTGTTATTTATGAGTCACTTAAGACGTATTACATTATAGTTCAACAATATGATTTATTGCTACAACTAGAAATTCTTTGCTGGTTTAATATTTCACTAATGGATATTTTGCTTGACCATTTCATATTGTTCATAAATTATTTCATTGCTTTGAAGCTCTACAAAGCAAAGGAGCTAATCTCTGGGAATCGCATTCATGAAAGCACACTGTGGGCTATGACTGCCTCTAATTAGCAAGTCGCAAGGTTATCAAACTCTAAGATGTAGAAATATCAGTCTCACACTAGCAAAAAACCAATTAAATGTCGTTTATGTCAGAAACTGTTAATACTAAAGCAATTCAGTGCCTCTTCCTTAATAAAAACTCACAACAATAAAACATATTAGTAAATGAGCAAAATTAGCACATCGTTTTCCATATTATAAGGAACCTTTAAATGTTAATTAAAAGAAACCGATTCAGTAGAACATTTACCAACTATTTATGTATTCAAGCTTCTAATTTGACTTGCGCTTCTGTCGTTTGCTTCTGCAAAAAGTTTAAGTGATAGGCACATTCTTCATACTGAAGGACTCAACATTTAAATGAAATTATCAAGAGTGTTCCACATAAGCGTGCTTATTCAAACACGAGGCACTTATAATATTTCATAAATATTATTTACACCCACACTTGATCGTTGTGAAAATACATGTCCTTTATATATCGCATTAAATAAAGGCAAATATACACTTAATTAAATGTGCAGCTTTATCAAGAGTACTTAAAAAGCTGTTACACTAGCTTTAAGATGTCTAATAAATAACCTATAAGGAAGATTGCAGTATTTATATGAAATATTTAATTTTCCTCAATTGCAGTTCTGCTAAAGTGCATTTTTTATTAATGCTTCGATGAATATTCATAGCATGGTTTGATTGGAATTTTAAAATTAAACTGAAGGATCAACCAGTATTATACTAGTATAAAATATGTTCTGCAACAACAAATTTAATGTCCATCTATAAATATGCAAATTGTTCTCCTTAAGATACATGAAACTATTTTGTTTGACTTGAACTTTGTCGATGTACCTATATGATACGATAATCATGCACACTTAGTGGCTAGAATTGTACTTAAAAGGTAAGGAAGTATAATATCACGTACATCCAGATAATTTATGGAAAATCTTCAATCACAGTCTGTGTAAAGTTGTTTACTATTTTTTAAGGGCATTAGGTTCAAAAACAACTAGTGGCAATTGAGTATTTAATATGCAGCTCGTTAATTCGAAGGCGAACGTCATTTAAGCGAGAGAAACGTTTTATTGTAGTGAAAATATGAATTCCTTCATTATTGCAGTCATCTTATAGGTTAAAGTTTATGCAACCCAACGTACTCCCTGAACAAGAATTTCACTACGGTCATGTCATCTCTTCTCACCTCTTAAGTTTTTAAAATAATCTAGTAATGAAAATTATTATTATCAGCGACAAACCGTTCTTCTTGAACTACTCGACTTCTCAGGAAAAAAAAAAACAATTTAAGTATATCAAGTATTTAGTAGCTTTCAT